>JAGPOY010004721.1:0-11673 GCA_018983105.1 Silene uniflora | reverse complement strand
TAATTCATCTTGGAAAAAAAAAAATTATCCTCTTAATTCACTAATAAATCAACCAGATCTATTCCTAAATCAGTTCATCATCATCATCATCCCTAATAAATCAACCTCCCCTAATCAATATTCCTAAATCAGTTCATCCCATTTCTTTTCTAATCAATTCATCCCCAGATCTATTATCCTCTTGCCAAAATCAGTCATCTCCAAACCGAAGAACTACCATGGAGTATTAACAACACTGCCGTCACCGTATTCATAATCGCCAGGTAATATGCCATCAACATCACGATCATCATTTATTTTATTTTCCGTTTTTATTTTATTTTAAGTTTTCTCTGTCAAAATATAATCAAGTTTATAAGAATTTAGAAAAATAAAATTGGGTACAAAAATGTCAAAATTGAGTTCATTTGATAGATAATCATAATAAGTAGTTGTATTTTATGTGCTCATAATTTTTTTTATTTTAATTTAATGTACAAATCTCGACTAATATCTTGACTAATTAACTCTATCCCCTTTGTCAGATATGGGGGAAAATGATGAAATGAAGCAGCTGTCTACTCTTCTTCCTCTAGCTGACACTTTTTTAATTTGTCCTTTTTATTGTTGTGAACCAATTATAACCGGCCACCTACTGGGTCACCAACTATGTTGCCCTTCTCAACTCAAGGTCACCAATTGACCCTGAGTTGTTCAAGGGCACCTCAAGGTCACCATAATCATCCTCTTAATCATAGTTTAATGTGTCATTAAGGTGACCCAACAAGGTCACGACCCAGTCGGTGACCTTGCTTGGGGATGGTCTAACATTTATTTATGTATCCCAAAGATTATACTCTCATAAATTTTATTTAATATCCATCACATTTTATGAAATACTCCCACTGTAATTATACCATTTGCTCTTGAATGATTTTCATAATCAGCTAGTCTTATTTAAAACAGTAATATCCACGTTAACAGTAAAACATTATCATACAGATACATTCAACAAGTGTAATAGAGATTTCGTGTTTTGGGAGTTTTAGAAAGGAACTACACTACACTAAAACTTTAATAATACCTATATAAAGTAGTTTTCTATAAGTATTATTGTACAACCAAATGGCTAAACACCAATTCTCATTGGAGACGGATACTTTTCATAGGTGAAGACGGCGGAATGTCATCATTTTAACGACAAAATGTGACCATTTAAATAATAATATGTTTCATTTCCGTATTAAATGGATCACATTTTACGCCATTTTCAATGATAAATGTTACCCCTATTCAGCAAGACTTATTGATGATTAAAACATTTTAACTAAATATCTTCACAAACATTTTAACTAAGGTTCTGTTTGGCAAGCCATTTCAGGTACCTGATTTGGTCAAAGTAGCTTATTTGACCAAAATTTCAGGTACCTTATTTTTGTGTACGCGTTTGGTAAGTAGCTTATTTAACCAAATAAGCTACCTAAAATGAAAAGCTACCTAGAGTAGAATTTGAGATTTCAGGTACCTGATTTGGTTTTATTTTCCCTTATTACCCCTTAAATCTATACTATTAAATAATTATCGTATCCTTTTACGTCATTTCACTAAAATCAGTTACCTTTTCAGTTAGTTTGTCAAACATTGTTTTATATAATCAGCTACCTTATCAGTTCCTAATTTTCAGCTACCTTATCAGTTACCTTTTCAGGTTTCAGTTACCTTTTCAGTTTTCAGCTAGCTTTTCAGGTTTCAGCTATCTTTTCAATTAGTTTTGCCAAACAGAGCCTAAATGCTTTTATTATCGTTTTATAAGAGACTTGTTTAATTTTAAATGACTAGCTAATAGCTACAAAAGAAGTTCACTAAATAACATGGAATATTTCCTCTCTCAAAAAAAAAAAAAGGGAATATTTTCTCAAGATTCCCTATCATTATCTCATATTCTCATTTACATGTCAAATATTTGAGTCATGTTTGATAAACCGTATATTGAGCGAAATTAGTATATTCCGCGCTAATTATTAGTTTGGCCAAGCAATTTACTATTTTCATGTGTTTGATAAACGGCGCATTGTTCGAAATCTACTGTTTTTAAATATGCTGTTAATAGCAGCACATTACATTAGCATATTCACTTTATTCATGAAACCATTCTAATTATATTAAAATCTGCTAATTACTAAACAACCTTTTCTAATTTTGCGGATTTGTTTAATAGTAAAATTTGTTAGTGAAATCTGCTAACCGTATTTTTCTAACGTTATCCGTTATCATTAATCTACTTCTGTTGTTTACCAAACTAGTCTCATTCTATTTAATTGGCCCTGTTTGGCAAACGGCAGAAGCAGATTTGTGATAGCAAATAGCATTAGCAGAATACGATTGGCAGATTTTAGTAGCAGGTTTGACCATCACATCAAATTAGCAGAATTAAAAAATCGTGTTTGGTAAATAGCAGATTATATGACAAATCTATCATTTCCATGTATAAACTCAATATATATGCTATTGCAATATGCTGCTATTAGTAGCATATTCAAAAACAGTAGATTCCGGCCAATATGCTATCTGAATACGCCATTAACCAAACACGTAAAATTAGTAGATTAATTGGTCAAACTACTATTTAAGCCGTAATCTACTAATTTCATCTAATATGCTGTTTACCAAACAGCGCCAAGATTGTAAGTATTGAATTCTGACAGTACTTTTCACTCAACTCATTCCTTAGTTTTTTTTTTTTTTTTAATCATTTTCGATTCATTTATTTATATCACTTTTTAAACGCTTTGTGTTTAAAAGGAAAAACGATTCGCGGACCGAGTTATTACCCAAAAAACGATCTGGTCCAAAATACTTTGGTAATGTGACAAACGCAAACCGACTCAAATTGGCGACCTGGCCTAAACCCGGCTATCCTAGAAATAAAAGAGAGTCCACATACTCAAAGTCTATTAGGCATGAACCTATGCCAAAAATGTTCCACAAGATTGCTCTTGGGGAGGCTTAAACCTAGGTCTCCTGAAAATTCCACCTAAATTTTAACCACTAGAATCCACCATTGCAGGCTGTTTCTAAATAACTTAGTTAAACTGTTTCTCACATGTTTTTGCGAAAGTAAAATACTCATCCGACTAACTAATTATCATTTTATAAAATGAGTCTGTTTGGTAAACGACGGATTAATTTCAGCATAAGCAGATTGCAAAAGCAGATTATAAATGACATATTTTATCAGAATGTTTGGCTAGCATATTAAAATTAGCATAATTAATTTGAGTGTTTGATAATGGGCACATTAGGATTAGCAGATTGTTAATGAAATAACTTTCCTATTTTACAATATGCTAACCACCGATATGCTCGGGTAAAAAACATATTAACCCCAATTACGCTGTTTACCAACCACTAAAATTAGCATATTAATTGGTCACATATGCTAAAACCATTGAACATGATAAAAATTGGTTAATATGCCATTTACCAAATATGGCCACAGTAGGTCTTGCTTGCGAGTTGCGACGGGTATTTTGTGAAAGGAAATGGGTAGAGGGGACAAGGTGGGCACCCCCCATGTGCTTGTTCACTCACCCTTGATGGGTATTTTGTGAGAGAATATGGTGTCCATCACTCATTTGTGACGGATAGTGTCCGTCACAAATGAGAATTTGTGACATGGCCAATCGTAGTTTTCCTAACAATTAATTATTCAAACATTTATCGTAGTAATAACTTCCACAAATACTCACTCACATGCAAGAAAATAAAACATTAACTAATCTATTCCTCTCTTTATTTTCCAACAGAATTTCCAAAATTACAAAATTCATCATTCCATTTTTAGATTATGAGCGGGAAATAGTAGCACAAACACAAATAGCAAATTTCATTCAAAAACACAAAATACCCCACACCCCCAAAATTAAACCCTAAATTTTCTATGGCACTCCTAAATTCCAAAAATACTAAATTATTATTATTTTTTAAAAAAACCAATAAATAAAATAATTTTTTTTTTTTAAGAAAATCCCAAAAATCCATTAATTGGTGACCCAACGTTTTTCTCGATGATAAATACCAACCACACCCACACGATTAAACCCATCTAATCCACGTGTCAACATCTTAACACCTCTTAAAATCAATGGTGGGCCATAGTTTTTTTACATACAAGTAACCGGTAATAGCCGGTAAAATTTAAAAAAATAATAAAAATAAAAATAAAATAAAAAAGTTTATATAAAGAGGGTTTAAGCAAATGAAAGATGGGTGGTTTTCAAAGGGTTTTTGGTGATCAAAGATAAACAAGAGAGAGAAAAAATAATCAAAATTATTCACAAAAATAATAATCAAAATAAAGAAAAAATAATAATATTATTAAATTAATAAAAAGGGGGGAATTTTGGGGATTTTGATTTGATTGATTGAAATTGTTGTTAATTTGTAGATTTTTTGAAAGATGGATAGGAATTGGAAGACGTGAAGTAATAAAATTTGTTGAGTTTTTGTAAAGTTTTAATCTTTTTAACTTTTTAATTGGTTGGTAGCGAAGAACATTTCTGATTTTAGGTTAAAGATTGGATTTTTTTGGTGGGTTTTGTTGGAGAAGAAGGATTTGTTTTGTTTTGAAGGTAAGATTGTTGAATTTTATTGTTTTTTGTATTTATTTTGCTTGTTTTTTTTGTAACATTTCTGGGTTTTTTTTAGGGTTTTTGGGTAGATTTGGGGAATTCTATGGGTAATTAGTTCGATCTGATTAAATGTTTGATTTGGGTATTGAATTTTGTTGGTATTTTGCACATTTTTTCAGTTATTTTGATGAAATGGTGAAGATCTGTGAGTTTTTGATTCATCATTTTTGCTGAAATTTATAGATTTTTATTGAAATTGTTTATTTTTTTTCGTAGAATTATTGAATTGAAATCATGGGTTCAGGGTTTTAGATCGAAAAAATAAATAAATCCATGGTATTTTTTTTATTTTTTTATATCATAGAAAAATGCTTAGAAATGTGTGCATATATTCCTTTAGACGATTTTAGATCACAAAAATTCTCTTGTTTTTCCCCCACACATCTCTTGTATCATCTACTTGTGTTCAATCAATGGTAGTACATGTAAAAAGTTGATCATGTTCCCTTGTCTCCAAAGCTTGAATTGTATTTATGGTCCACAAAATATTATTGCCTGGTGTTAAATTTTGGGGACAAGATTGAATTACACCTACTTAGACCGATATCTCCGTCTTAAACAAGAATTTGTGATCATATATATGTATGTTAGAAATATGGTGCTTTAATTTTGGCTTTAGTTTGTTAGTTTTGTTGTTATGGTGATGATGTATGATGTATGATGATGATGATGATGATGATGATGTATGGTGTGCTTGAGGGATGTGTGTTTTTTGTGTGATCATGTGGTGTATGTGTGCTTTGGATCATGATCATCATCTCCATCACTAATGTGGTGGGTCCCATCTGAAAAGAATTTTTAATTTTTGTAAAAAAAGGTGGGATTTTTGATTTTGTTTGCTTGAGCTTCAAGGAGGATTTCACTTGATCCCTTTTGTTCCCTGGACACATTTATTAGAATTAAATATGTTTGTGTCGGTTAAGAGTTCAATGATCATAAACTCATAGTGTATTGATTAATAAGGTTTTGTACATTTGTACATCCTTATGATCCAATTATCCTCATTGAGAGTTGATTGCTGTATGAACGAGACGAGTTTATCGAAATTACATTTGATCCTTGACTGGTCATTTATAGTTTCATTTATTTTTAGGATTTTTCGTCGTGTTTGTTATGTTTGTGGTGGTGAATGGTGATAGTGATGGTGTCTTCCTTGTTGATACTTCAGAATTTTGGATCATTCTATGTGTTTTCATGCTATGGTGATTGTTGGTCATCTTTAATGCTTTAAATTGATGAACCGAACGGGAATTGTGAATTTTTGGACTGTAGTAGTGCAGATCATTTGCTTTGAGTGATCATTTTGCATTGGAAATGGTAGTATGCTTTCTTAGATTGTAATGTGTATGTGTTGCGATTCGCAGTTAATAATTGAAGGCACTTTGGGCATGTTCTGGATATGCTGCAGAAGAGGTTAGATTATGGGTTCAATGGATATCATGTGCCTTTCGTTCCTAGAGCTGCAAGGTCTACTAGGGTAAGTTTACGTGTCCTTGGTTATTTGGTCGTGTTGTACATTTTCATCTTATAAACAGTTTCATTTAAGATTAATTATCGATGTTTTAAATTCTAGAGGAGGGGCCTTGTCCAGAAGAAATTGGAAGATAATCAACTGTGTGCGTTTGATTTACTGGCTACGGTAGCTGGCAAAATTTTACTTGAGGGTGAAGGTTCTCATGAAACGGTACCTGTAACTGATTTAAGCAATGTGAAGGATGTTGACATGGATGTAGATAACGACGACATTCGGTCGTTGGTAGTTGAGCATTGTGATCTAGGAGGCCTTGAACCTGCTTCTCCTCCCTTGACCTTAGAGCTAGGAATACGAGGTCTTGGCCAAGAACTCAATGTGAAGGAGTCCCCAATCCAGGCACCTAACAGTTCAGTGGGCCCGGCTTCTGTTTTACCTCTGTCTGATTGCTTGGAGAAGATTGCCCCCCTTGCGATGATCGATTTAAATGGCGCCTTCGGCTGTCACATAGATCCTTGTGTTCCTTTAGTCGCTGAAGATGCAAAATGCTGTGTACAGGAAGGGGATAGATTGTTTGGTAACGGGCCCAGTATAGAGGATCCTGAAATATTGGACGAGAAATCTCCCACCCTTGTCAGCTCTGATGCCAGTGTAAAGTTAACTTTAGGCAATGATCACTACCCTTGTAGTTCACAGTCGCCTTGTAGGGATAACAATAATGTAAATGTAGTTAGTAGAGATGATGACGAAAACTCTTCGGAGTGCATTCAGCCTAGCACAAAAAAGACCGCAAGGTCAACAGCTTGTATAGGTGATCGAAGAATTAGGAAGCTTTTGGAGTCTAAGTACCGGAGAATAGCTTCCCGAGCAAGGGATGGAGATCTTACCGACTCTGGTAAGTCGTATGCCATTAGTTTCATTGTTTTGTTAGGCACTTGATTTTTTTTTTGGGTTGTTTAATCCGCTTCCACCCTTTTCCCGTGTCCTAAAGTGTGTCAAACAAAAGCGTAAAGAACACTGAAACACAGGGAATAGCTTGCTTCTCCTTGATTGTGCGAGCTTATTGGTTGATCATTATCTTAGTATTTATCTGATGGGTTGGGTTGTCTTGTTGGTGTGCAGAAGTACGTTGCATGTTCAGCAGCAGAAAAACTAGCTTTAAGCGCCAAAGATCGCAGAGAATCTACCCGTTTAAGAGGAGGAGGTTCTATCACCATAGTTCAAGTTCTCATGCTGATATTAGCTACAACAAGAGTGTTTATAATTATCCTGACAAGGCTGTTGATTCAAATGCCTCAGGTTTCGGCTCAATGGGAGGTGTGTCATCTTGGTATATGCGCTGATTATCATCTAGTAATATGTGAAACATCCGCTAATTGTAAATCGTCTTGTAGTCAATGGTTCGTCTGCTTGTGTTGCTGGCCAAAGCACAACATTCTCCTCCAGGGAATCTCGTGGTATGATAATATCACTATGTGGATCAAATACTCAAATGGGATTTACTGATTGAAATGGAACTAGTTTTTTTTTTTTTTTTCCTGATCGGAGTTCGAGTGGACTTTTCATGTAGTCTTTTCATTTGGTGCAGTGAAACTTAGGATCAAGTCCTTTCGTGTGCCGGAGCTTTTCATTGAGATGCCAGAGACGGCAAGTATTGGTTCACTCAAGGTAAATAATTGTGCATATTAGACAATTTTTTATAGCTAAGTTCGCCTCATTATGAATCTTTTCTTGATTTTGAGAGCCTCCTATGATTTAGAATGAGACAGTTCCTATTAAGTTTCCAGAGTAATTGGTCCCACATCTCTTCGTATTCTCCACTACACTAATCTCAAATTTTGCATCACCACAGAGGACAGTAGTGGAAGCGGTTTCTGCCTTACTTGGAGGTGGGCTACGTGTTGGGGTGTTTCTTCAGGGGAAAAAGATAAGAGATGATAATAGAACCCTTGTACAGTCTGGTATATGCCATGATAACAAGGCAGAATCCTTGGGTTTCAGTTTGGAGCCAAATCCTTCACAGGTCCGTGTACCTGTGTGCTCTGAAGATAATTCTCTTATCGTCTCACCTGATGTGCCTCAGCCTATATCTAGGTGGGTTCCCATTCCCTTCTGTAGTTCTGTGTCTGTTTCTTCGCTTGTAGAAGTTGTTTGGACAATTCTGAGTAAGCATTCTTTGGTGTAAACCATCCATTTTAGTTTGGATTCAATTGTGGTGGGATTTCATGGGCAGTGAAGTTTTCCGTCCTGCTGCCTTCGTAACTTTCAACCCTGTTACATCTGGTTAAGCTAGGTCAACTTCCTAGTATGCACTGAGAGCAGTTGTGGACGTCTGTTCTTTTCTGCCACTCTGCTAATTAATTGTGACTCGAATAGATGATTACAAAACTTGGCCCGGTTGTTCAACCATGATGTGATAATAGAATCGTTTTAGATTGTCGTGTAGTGTCTTTGTCGTACTTGTTTCACTTGTGATAATAGACAAATTTGTTGGACGAACATTAAACAGACGTTATTTTCTCAGGTGTCCCCTCACAACTCCAATCCAGCAAGCAACTTCAAATCTTTTAACGGAACATCTGGGCACCAACTTAGCCCATGTCATAGAAAGTGATCATGATTCTACACCTTCTCCGGCTGATATCTCTACAGAGAAAGTCGCGGTTGATTCCTACGCACTAGTTGCTCTTCCTGACGGAACTCCACAGGCATTGTCAGTAGCTCACTCACACCCGAAACCTAAACGATCTGACATGGGTCAGCGTCGCATTCGTAGACCATTCTCTGTCACTGAAGTTGAAGCTTTAGTCCATGCAGTTGAGAAGCTAGGAACTGGAAGGTATGCCCCACCACTCCACCAATCTATAATAATTGTGAGACATACAATTAATAAGAAATTTAATTCACGTGTATGAGACCAATCTAAATCCTTTACGTTGGATAAGACCATCTCGGTTGAGAAATTGTGTTGTCTGATGTTAGTGATGCTATTTATAGGTGGCGTGACGTGAAACTGCGAGCATTTGAGAACGTGAAGCATCGGACTTATGTTGATTTGAAGGTGAGTTGCTTATTTTGTTACAATGCGTCTATGAGACCAACCTAAATCCTTTACGTATTCTCCTTCTATTTGGAGGTTTAATCCTAACGGGTTGATTTCACATTTTCACCCACCAGACGGTTTCATATATATGTTTTCGTGATTTAGTTTAGAATATAATGAAGAGTTGTTTAATCACTTATTGGATCTCGACTCTTTTTCTTTGTTTTGCTTACACTCAACCTTATCTCTAAACTTTATTATATGGACCACAATTTTCATTACTTAATTCATGATCAACAGTTGGTACAACAAATCGTTGCTTCTGCTCGTAATCGTAATCATTGAGCTTTCTTTATTAGTAATATACTAAATAGTGTTTCTTTATTAGGAATATGCCATTAGGGAATCTTTTGTGGTATAGCTTAATTTAGTATACCCTTCTAGATCTATAGATTAAGCAACGGAATATTACGTTCTTTTTGGTAAAATAATTGACGGTAAATACTCGAGGCATATCTGTTGTCGAGTTTCAGTCTCACATCACGAGCACTAGCTCATTACTTTACCAACGAAGCTGACTGGCTGACTGACTCTGTGAAATACCAGGATAAATGGAAGACATTGGTGCATACAGCAAGAATAGCTCCTCAACAAAGACGGGGAGAACCGGTTCCCCAGGACCTCTTGGACAGGGTTCTAGCTGCCCATTCATACTGGACACAACACCAATCCAAACAACCACCACCGCCATCTGAGACCCGTCTTCTCCTTTGAAAACATCTGCTAGGGAGAAGCTTGCCATCGGATATTTCAAGTTGGATTTATATATATATGGACAAACAAACAAATTTCAGTTAGATATCGGTATGTCTAGATTTATTTTTACTTTGATGATGATGATGATAAATGAATGTGCTGTAAAAATTAGTGACAGTGGGGAGTAGGATGAAAGTAAAGATGAACTTGTTCCCATGATGTAACCAACTAATAGTAGCTCATTCGCCGTGATTGACCCATTCCCGGAAAGTTTTGTGGAAGGCGGTCTCTCCTTGTAAATGGCTGACGAAATAAGAGCTTGGCTTACAGAATTGGGACGAGTGACGAGTCTTTATGTCGTTCTTCTCCCCGACATTGGGGCTTGACCATGTCATAGGAGTAGTGGTAGATGGATAATCTCTTGTTTTTAGTTTTAACCATTGTTGAACATTTTACATTGTTACTGCTGTCTGATGTAATTGAAATTGCAGTTGTAATGTGTAAATTGATTTGATTTCTTACTGTTTTCTTCCTTTTAGTTCTTCAGTTCTTACTGAAATTACTCGATTTGAGATGGCTTCGACTTGTGCTGATCCTGAATGACCCGATCAAGTCCGCAGGTTACTAAGTCTGTTTCAACCGTTAAGACTAAAGTTGGTTTCGTTTTGTTTAGACGGTTTCAGTCTAAAAGAGCACGGTTTCGACTTTTGATCATTAAGTGGTCACATGTTAGCACGTGGTTAGTCTGCCTAATTATTGATTAGGTAATCAAAATTACAATTTAAAGGCGATTAGCAAAGCAATCATGACAAATGTTGAGTGAGTCAGGAACTCAGGATAGAGCACTCAGACTGTATCGTGCCAATATTCGGCAACACTCGCGTCATTCTTAATGGACTTTTACTAAAAAATACGAGTATTTATGAATCGGGTTTTCTAGCAATTAATAAAAAATACACTCGCGTCATTCTTAATGGGTGATGTGTTAAGCTCGTCTTAATCTATACTTCGTATTTAAAAAATAATTAGTTACTTTTTTCATATTATTTATATTCTCGACTTTACATGATCCTCTAGATCACAATATGAATTTTACTTGCGTTATCATTTCTCCACATTGAACTTGTTATATTCCTTTATTCGTTATCATTAATATTTTATATCCTAGACTCTTAGAATGTAGGTGGTGGTTGGAAAGAAGAAAAATCTAAATCTTGAGAAGTTGGACCCAATTACGAGTTTTTCTCATTCAACGTTGATTATATGACATCTTCAAATTTTGACTTTAAAAGTCAAGGAAAAATAAGAATGGAACGAGTTATTTGCTATTATATGCATTTGTTTTGAGGTAATTCTTTTGCTAAAAGTTACTACGTATATTAATTGTATTAAAAACCGCTTTTAGAAAAACCAAGGGGAATAATTGTGTCGTCAAGAGGCTCAAACAAATTACATCAAAATTCACTATCACAAAAAGCTACATATTCCCTATTCAGCTCCTCTCCTATAGGACCGTCCTATAGCATAGGACGGGCCCAATAGGAGATATTAGCCCAAAAAACAACTTTTGTATACAGACCTCTACGTATATTAGATGGAGAGAATACAGTATCCATACACAGTAACTGTTTCCAAAAAAAAAAAAAAAAAGGAAAATCGCTATTTATTTCCTATAAGCTGCAAAAGCAGTTTCTAATTCCTATTTTGCAGCAGTAAACGATGGAGGGGGAAGG
>JAGPOY010004720.1:5038-16712 GCA_018983105.1 Silene uniflora | reverse complement strand
AGAACGGAGGAATTTGGTGAACTATGGCTCGAATTTTACCCTCGTAATGTCTAACTATATTGACATCAGTGGTAGAGGACATTGCTTTAAGGTTAAGAGAGTCTGAGAAGGAAATCAATTGGGGAAGAAAGAGTTGTGGGATATATGGCATGAATCCCCGCATATTTATAATAGGACTAATGGTTTAGAAAACATACGTTTGAAGACAACCGTGTTGGACTTCGTGGAAAATTTTTGTGGCCGTAGTTTAAGCTTGGGTATAATGACAACTGAGGTGGATTACGTCCAAAAATGTTAGGATAAATTTTGTGAGACTAGCTTGGTGGAGAAGCTTTATTGAAAGAAGTGTGAGTTATTTGATTATAGTGTATGTATCTTTGGGATTTAGAATTTCGACCTATTGACTTAAACATTGCCTTGGTTGGAAGATAAGTTGCACCCGTGATTAATTGGGTAAGGTTTGACTCCCCACCACTTTGTTCGTTATAAAAGGATTATATCATAACCGAGTTGCTTAATGGATATTTGAGATTCTTACTTCACGATTTAAGAATAACAAGTCATTTGAGGAAAAATGAATTCGGGTGTGAGGAATGTTGTAAACTAGTAATGGAAAAGATCTCACTGCATTTGTCACAACATAGTTTTATTTGATTAGAGTTATTACCCAATTTCTTAACAAAGGTTGACCACAATCATTACAAAGAAAGCAACCATTACAACAAAGATAACCATTAACCAAAAAACCAAAGTCTTCACTTCACTAAGAGCCTTCATAACGGACTCGTTGAGCTCGTCGTATGGAGTATCAGCCATGACAAAAATTGTGGACTTGAAATTATGGGATTTTAGAAGATGTTGTAATATAAGGGATTATGGAATGAAGAGAGTAAGATGGTTTAAAATTGAGGATTTTATAGAGGATGGATTACTGTAGCAGTGCCGTTGGAAAGGAGTGGTAGAGTGGTGTAGGGATCCGTTGGAAATAGCTAGGAGAGAGCAGTGGATGATAATAGCACCGTAACTTGTCCTGTTTATGAAACTCACTGGCCTATTTTTCTTTTCTTTGTTCACCGAACTTTCCCTCAGTTATCCACACTGACCTTCTTTTTTCCCCACTTTTAGCCTCTGCCATATGACCATATCGATAAAATCACCTCTGTTTGATTACTCACCTCCTCCGATATTTGAAAGAGTATGCCCTTACCTTCCCTTGATTATAACCCTAACTGTTTTGAAATGCCAACCGATGTCCTTTTGCATACTTTTCACTCTCAACCTATCACTTACGAAATCCTTTGCGAACCTTTTCCTCACCTTATCCACCTTTCTTTCACACAACTTACCTTGCTTACCCTTCGCGCCTAACTAGTGATCTTGTCATCGAACTTTCGAAAATTTTTCATTTTAAATTTCATTAACCTTTATCTTTCCTTCCCTTGGAATTCAAAATCCGCCAACAACATTTGTTTTCCAAGTAATATTTGACAACCTTTTGGGAACTTTGATAATCCTTCAAAATAAATTCAAGTTCATTTTAAAAATTTGTATACGGTATTTCAGGAATGAAATTTTTCATAATCGAATAAAAATATTTCAAATTATTTTCATTACTCCAGTTTCATGGTGTAGAAAGATAAGAGATTTTAAAGGGGGTACTATACCCGAACCCATTTAAGCTGTTGACTGTTTTAAAACTTGGCTTTCATTTACAAGTTTCGAGGACGAAACTTCTTTAAGGGGGTACTACTGTAACACCCCGTGTTAAACCACTATTAATTAATTTATTTAATTACAATTAAAGTTACTTTTATAATTTTTTCAATTATACTATGTTATGTTTATCTCAATTCCTTGTCAATTTAAATTCATTTATAACATTAATTTATCGATTATATTAATTTTCTAACATTTTACTAATGACTTCGTTTAGTTTATTTATAATCAAAAATCCGTCTTAAATAAAAATACGATGACAATCGTTGCCTTATTCAATACTGCCCTTCCCAACAGATGGCAAATACCTACTTCATTTACCTTACAGTAAACAACATTTTTGGCTCAGCCAACACTATTCCATGCGTATAGTCTTGTCACTCCCGACTACTCACTGCGTAAGGTCATGTCATTTCCATGCATACAGCTTCACATACTACACTACCTCCTTTACAGCTTCACATGTCACTCATATGTATGGTCTCATCATTACCATTATGCCATACACATGTAAAACTTCACATGTATCCCTTCCCGCTCTTACTGCTTATAACCTGTCTTACCATCACTACATATGTTACCATCATCTTTTACAACATAACTATCATCACTATGACACTATCAAACTTACTTATCAAACCGTCAACACCCGACACCGTTATTCACTACTCAACCCGACATCTGCATCACACAACTCTTTCATGCTCAGTTTCATACCAAGACTCGTATCGACCCGACACCGCTAACTCGCCTGGAGCACGAACTGAGATCACCACCATACGCCACTACCAAACTGAAGCTTCAACCGCCATTGTTACTCCCCTGTCCTTTCCCCTGTTCCGAGACAGAAGAACAGTGGCCTGCACCACCTCAGTCAGCTGCCACGAGACTACCCCCATCACTAATGGACCATTGCCAGAAAGCATCAACCACCATCGTCGCCGTTGTCAGCCACCATTACAGCCGCTATCACCACCATTGTGAGCATCCTTCTTTTCCTTCTCATCGTCTTCCTTTTGTTTCCATCTTGCTAATCTGCTCCTCCTTCTTCTGCTCCTTAACCGCCGCCGCAGGACCGCCGTCGAAGCCACCTCGTTGCTCCTGGTTAACCTGCGCCGCCAACCCTCGCCGTTCCCGTGCTTCTCTCTGGTAGTTAGAGGGGTGAGTTGTTGACTGCGTTGAACCCCCCAAATTGATTTGGTGGAAACGAGCAACTCAGTTCATATACGAGTGATAATGTTTCGGTTTTGACCCGACTTATTAACTGGACCATTCGTATATCGTAATGCAAGGCTATTTGACGGAGCTTGAACTCGGACTTGGATTTGGATTTCTCTTCCTCTAATGACGGATTTAAGTTAGACTTGTGACTTTATTAATAACGATAATTCGAATTAATAAGCATGTTCACTTATTTCACTAATTTCGGTAACCCAGCCTTCTTCTATCCCCCTTAACTTTACAAAACTCGATATGTTAATGTTTATGATTATGTTTAAATATAAATTTCGTAACTTGTTTGATTATTAAAGTTTTATTAGAATTATTAGCCTGCTAAATTAATTACAATGGCATGAAATATATTTATACATTAATTATATTATGATTATTTTAGTTGGACTGCATGCTTAATTATATGATAACAATTGATTTATCGTTGTGCTATTTTCTCACTTAGAAACATGTTTAAGAAATATAATTAAATAATATCTCGATTGGTTACATTTAATTACGCTGGTATGACGTACGTCCTGTTATGTTATCTCAGTTTAGCCTTTAATTGTTTTTAAGATTGTACCCTATCATTAATTGTTAAGTTTAGCGAAAACTAATTTTACTAAAATATTAAAGTTAATTAATAATAAATTCCTGTAAAGATTTACAAATCAAGAGTATTGAATATTACCAATTGTTTTACACATTTTAAACGTGTTCCCAAATTTGAAGTTAACCTATTCAATAAAAATAAGTTTAAATTGATTTATATCTTTAACTTAATAAAAAAAATAATACTTCTATATTTAATAAGGTAAAAATATTTGAAATGATTTAATACTTTCAAATGATTTATATAAAGTGTTTATTCATAATTATATTTCATAAAAAGAAGATTAAATAAATTCCTTTAATACGAAACATAAACTCAAGTTGATTATAGTAAAAATTTAAATACCCTTCTCGAAGAAAGAATTTAGAGATAAGAAACTCCAAATAAGATTTGCCAAATCTGAAAGATTTCAGTAAAGATAAATCAAGATGAATTTATGTGTGATTAAATTCTTATTCGAAAGCTTCTGGCACTCTGGGACATGCCCCTTAAATGAGACCACTGAGACCAGTATGTCGATAAACGATACCTGGCTATGCCTCCTACATTGGACCTCTGACCCATGGTATCTCTTCCGGTTAACTTGGGTATGCCTCTTAAATGGGACCTCTAAGCCAAGTGTCGATACATTATCGTTATGTCGGGATGGTCCGCATATCGATGTATCATCGTCTCTATGAGACATCTGTGAATCGTTCGTGTTTCGTGTTATGTGTTGGGCGCTACCTTGGTAAGGTTTAGGGATCGACGTGACGGGAGAATGCTTAGAGATCTTATGCTATACAAGTATGGAAAGTACATCCCGAAGCTGCGTGTGGAGGGATTGTCGTTAGGATAGTAGTCGACCAGCTGCCACTGAAGAGCTGCGTGTTCCAAGAAGTTGTGGAGTGGGTACGTGGGCATGTATTTACAGGAGCTTGATCAGCTTTACTACCTTTCGGATATCTTGGCAATTACTATTCACGGTTACGATCGTGTACAGACCTTGACGGTTGCGATTGTCTTGGTGCCTCGAAATGTATGGGACATGTCACTTTAATGGGACCTCTGAGACCATCCATTGGCAGTCTGTTCTTCCCCACGATTCCGGTTGTTAAACCAAGTCAATTTAGTTGTCCGGTCCTACTGAGCATTAGGGGTGAGATGTAAACCTCCTAATATCGATATGATTGGCGGGATTGATGCTCCCATTCATACTTAAGGTGAGATGCAAGCCGTAAGTATGCGTGTGACATTAGTAGTCACGTCCCGTGCTTTTTGTGAAAGAAACAAACGTTTTTAAAAAGAAATGACTACAGTTTTTACTCACATGATGCTTGTTGGATTTACTGATGAAATCATCTTATGTTTAATAGGTGAATGATGTTACTGTCAAGGTAAGTATGTCACATGTTGATTGATTCATACCTGTTGTATGTACCCATATTTCCATATGTGGTATCTACTTCTTGAAAGTATCGTTGTATGTCAACCTGGTCTTCATGATGTTTTTGAGAAAGTTTGTTATTCATCTGAATATCAAGAATGTTGTGATGAAAAATCTTATGTGATGCATGATTTATGTGATTCGTATTTACGCATTACATTTTCATTCGTATGCCAGCTTTTGTATGATTAAGGTGATGATATGAGAATGGTTAGGTTACTGTCACTCAGCGACTGTTGTCTAATTCTTTTTAGGTACCAAGAACGAGTTAAATGAAGACACCTTTCAAGGGCATTTTGGTTGAGAGGACCTCTTACTATGGTTTTAGGTTGTAATGAAATCTCTTGACTAAACCTTTTTAGTCTAATGTAAGTGATCCGTAGCGATCTGGATTCATTACTATGGCAATGACTTCTTTTCTTTCCGCATTTATCTCTTAATTAAGTCATTAAAAATCCGGGTTGTTACATAAAGTTATTATGTTCTTTCTAGTTTAGTTGCCAATTTTGATTGTTAATTTTTTGAACAAATTTTAAATACATTGCCTGTTATGAAATATTATTGTATAATATTATATGGATGTCCGTATCTTAGAATATTCTAGAGTGTATTATATTATGGAAACTCTTCCCCTCACTGTATGTGTATATATACCCCTTCATAATGGAATAATATACAGTTATGTCTCTCTCCATATTCTCTCTAACTTCTCTCCTCTCTTTATTTCACAACACGTTATCAGCAGATTAAAACGTGCGTTGTGATAAGCACGTGTATGTCATCATTGAATATGTTGACGAATTATAATTATTGGTCATATGAAAATACTCAAAGAGGAATATATTCCCTATTGGAATATTGTTGAGTCTCGCCTACATATATGAGACACTTATTGTGTCCTCTGTCACATCATTTATTCGGTTGAATAAAGTATTGTTAACCCCAAGATTAACATGAGAAATATAGTCAACTAAAAATGTGGCGTGTGATAAGTGAAATTGTTGAACACGGCCAATTGTCATTAAAGATTGCCGTATATTTTTGGCAAACTAAGAAAGTTGACATGAAATGATTCAAATGTGACAAATTAAAGCCATCCGGGTCTTACTATACCCGTTTTGATAAACCTTGAGTTTATCTCCAAGAAAAGATAAGTGCTGAAATTATATCGTGTATAAACTTTATTAAAGGCAAGACACTACACTAAGATTGAGTATATATGATATTGGAGATCTAAACACTACTCAATATTGAATGAATAAAGAACGTAAACGTTCGTGTATGGATTGACACTATATTGAGTGGCTTGTAGTCAGATAATGATTTTTCCGAGTAGTTCCCGTGATTAAAATTCACGTTCTGATTTTATATGAAATCGTTGATCTCTTAAATTGGGCATTTGTGATTCAGCACATTTTAAAGTCCAACTGCATTATATGTTTCTCCCCGAAATATTTTGTTATTATACAAAATGCCCATATAATTTTCATCAATGATATAAGAAATTGATGTCTAAGGTGGTTATGATAAATTTTAGACTATGAATTGGTTATGGTTTTTACCACCTTAGGGGGAGAAATGTGAGTTAAAAGCTGGTAAAAACAAATATGATCTCTTACTGAATTATAAGTTCAGAGCATGTTATACATTAAATTCATTGAGTAGAGGTTTTTGAATTTGGTATAACAAAATATTTTACCAGAAATAATACAAGTACACATGAAGTGTAGTATAAGAAAAGTCAAGAATTGACGGTTCCACTGAATAAATGTGAAATAGCAAGTTCAAGCAGTTGGTCTGACATATAATTGCTATATTTGAAGTGTCCTTGAAGTGACACGATATCTGAATGATAATAGATGGCTTAAATGAATATAATGGTACCACATACATATTCAAATTCAGATATCATTAAACAGTACTGATATCATCAACAGATGATGAAATTATATCGATATATTTATGGAACCTACATACATTTGCGCGCGATATTTTATGGACTCGATAATGGGGATCTTATATAAGTCGATTTTGATTGTCGACATATAATCAATGATTATAAATGAGCTCATGGACTACAAGTCCATTTATTGACCGAAGTCAATCCAAATTATGAATAATGGAAAGAAAACTGATCAGTTTGCATTTTGAGTCATAATCATGTGCATATAGAGAGTAAGTTCAATATTGCATTTTAGTTTTAGTATATACATTATTATTGCATCTTTGTTAGAATATGTTATTTAGAACTTAGTTTCATATCATATGCATGCACATGTTTCATAATATAATTTTAATGGATAATGTTGGAAAGGAGAAATATATTTTACTCCTATGAGGATAACTCCCTGTAGGAGCCTCTTATAAATGATCATCAATTGTTAATGGTGGATCAATTGAGTTATTGAAAAGTCATGATATATAAACCTCTACTATACGATTGAAAGATATCGTGATTAGTTCCAACATGGAACATCAAAACTCCTATAGAGTTTATTTGAAAATTTATTGTCTCAACTTGAAGTTTAAGCATATCGAATGAGCTTTTTGCTAAACATGTAAAATTAGTTTATGGTCCAGAAGTACCATAACAATTAGAATAATGTAGTGAACATCTACAAATGAAAAATGTCAATCCATACATATATGGTTTAGCAAAGAAAATCGCTCAAAGGTATTGGATAATTTGTTCAATAATGATCGGATTGATTCTCCTTAAGACAAGGATTATGACATGATGGCTACACTCTTTTTCCCTCCGACTAGGTTTTTTGTCCCAATGGGTTATTCCTAGCAAGGTTTTTAACGAAGTAGCACTATAAGTGCATTATTACGCTATAGTTTAGTCATGCCATCATAATTGATTGAGATGACAAATTGTTTTGGACATATAATGTTATGTCGTTTATTGAGGAGAAATTATATCACTATTGTGGAAGTATTAATTGAAATGAAGATCCAAGAGTTGTTATGAAATGATTACATCCAGACTGTGAGTTCTCAAATAAATATGATATCAAGCTCTCATGGATTTCTATTGAATGAAGATTCAAGTTTATCAACCACAATGGGCACTACTTCAACGATCATCAAGAAGCAATGTCCAAGCATAGATTATTTCAAGATTTAACAAGTTATGTAATCATCAGGGGGAGTAGCACGCGTTGTACTCTTTTTCCTTAGCCATGGTTTTGTCCCATTGGGTTTTCCTTTGGAAAGGTTTTAACGAGCCAGCTTGTTATGCGTGTTTGAAGATTATTGTACTCTTTTCCTTTCTAGCATTTTTTCCCATAGGGTTTTCTAGTAAGGTTTTTAACGAGGCATCATCTTCAGTGATGGACATCCAAGGGGGAGTGTTATGAAATATTATTGTATAATATTATATGGATGTCCGTATCTTAGAATATTCTAGAGTGTATTATATTATGAAAACTCTTCCCCTCATTGTATGTGTATATATACCCCTTCATAATGGAATAATATACAGTTCTGTCTCTCTTCATATTCTCTCTAACTTCTCTCCTCTCTTTATTTCACAACATTGCCCAATTTGTCTAGTTTAATTATCAAAATTATTGTTGTGTAATACGGAGTAGTAAATATCTTTTTAAGAAAATAAGTATATGTATTACTAGTCGTATTAGTTAGGGCCTCTCTTCGAGATTTCGCACAGGGCCACCGAAATCTCCCAGACGGCCTGATAGGGATTAAAATTTATTCAACGCGAGCGATTTTGCTTAGAGTACAAGATAATGAAAATGGCTGATGACACAGTAGTAGCAAGTATATAAACTCTATATAGTGTAGTCAAAACAAAAATATTCTTCCTTCAAAAAGAAAAAAACAAAAATATTCAGTAGTTTTATGTCCTTATTTGAATTAATTGTACAGTCCTGACTCGTATAAAAAATGATGTAATGTAGTAACAAAAACGGTGCGCCTGAAGAGCCGTCGTCGATGGTAGTATCGTGGTAGCAGTAGACGAATTGTATTCTAAAGGAGAATAAGACAAGTAACACCAGGGGCGGTTCTTGGGGGGTTCAGGGGGTGCGGGCGAACCCCCTCTAACTCGGAAATAAATAAATTACTATTCAATATATTTTATTATTGTTTGTTTGGTTCAGTGGTAAGAAACATTTATTCCAACCTAAAGGTCATGGGTTCGACTACTAGTATCAACATTTTTGTTTTTTTTCCCCTTATTCTAATTTTGCGTCTTTTTAATAGTCTTGTACTAAAAAAAACCTATATTTTGTGTTTTCTTTTTTTCTTATTCTAATTTTGCGTCTGTCTATGACCCTTCTACAGAAAAAACCTTTCAAAAAAACGTATGAGAAATGTATAAAAATTTTGTGTGCACCGAAAGTAGCGGTTGCGGGTTTCCTCGTTAGCAAAAAAATGATTTCTTAACCACGGACTAAAAGTCTTTTAATTTTGTAAACTTTCCGCACCCCCTCTGTTGGATCCCCAGAGCCGCCACTGAGTAACACAAGTTGATACCAGTAGTTTATACTCTGAACTTTGTCCCTAGCTGTGGAGTTGTCGATTAGATGTACTAATTATTTTTCATTATTTTGGAAGATGTTGTTTTGGCTCTGCATTTACTAATTGATCAATTTGTAAGATTTTACTAGTTTTCAACCCGTGCAATTTGCACGGGTATGTTTTTAAGAGCATTGGTATAATGATTAACATTTAAAAAAAAATTGCAATCAAGTATCAACAAACAATTTAATCGATAGATCGAAACTAACAACTAACAGCGAATCACAAAAACTTGAAATTTTTAGATTGTCCATGTTAAGTATTATTTTACTTTGTTCAAGAAACTTTCTTAAGACGGATATTTCCATCTTAAGAATAAAACGGGTCAATAACACTAACTTGCGTAGGTTGAACAAATTGCCCGGAGTTGCTTTGAAAACATTAATTGTTATAGAATGTAATACCGAGTAATACTAACCATTTTTTTTACCTTTTTGTAAAATGTAATTTTTACGTTAGTTAATCATCCACAACTAAATCAACCCAAATGCCATTTTTATTTTATATTTTTGTACTATGTTCATATTATATATGTAATATTTTAGGAAATGTAATTCTAAAACCGATGGTTTTACATAGTTTGTATGTAGTTGTATAATCTATAGTTTTGTATAATAATTCCTATAAATGTTAGGAATCACTAAAATATACTTTAAAATTTTAGTAATATAAGATCATAAGATAAATTAGGAGATTATAATTATTATGTATTATGCATTTATATTTACGTATAAACCATAAACGTTAACCTTTACGTACAAAACATGCTGGTTTTCGAGAAATTAATTCAAGATTCTTTGCTGCGGGTCCCACATTTACTTAAAAAAAAGGGTTTTTCTACGGGGTGCCCCTGAACTATTCGAGTTTCTCACTTGTACCCTCGCGTTTTTCAAATTAGTGTTGTGTGTTGTGTGTGAGACCGTCTTAAGACCAACGTCATGACTTCGTTATTGACTCATTAGGGGAAAAGGGACCACCTTTGGAATCAACGTGGGACAGTGGTGTCAACGATGGTGGCTATTGGTGGTATTGGTGGCTATGGTGGTCGGGGTAACTGGGTAGCTTGCTTTAGGATTGGACTGTGAACAATGGGTTAAGTTTACAGTTAGTGTAATAATACTGTGATTGGCTGGAAGTTTATTTTTAGGTGAAAAAGCAAATGGAAAAAATTGAGATATATGTTTTGTTGCTTGAAAAAAGAAGAAGAGTAAGAATTTCTCATATTATCACATTATATCTTTGGAGAAATTTCTTAAAGTTTTGTATTGCAAGGAGTTAATCTTCTACATTGGGAATTTGGGATTGGAATATGAGCATTTCTATGGTTTTAGTTGCTAGCTTGGCTAATAACTCCACAAATCCATAACTATTTGTCCCCCTTATTACCCATGTCACATAAAGCCTTCTTCTAACCCTTTTTGGCTTCATTATTTGCTTTGCATTTTTGATTGTTTGGCTTATGACTTGATTGTCTACCATATTAGATTGCGGGCACATGTTTATAAGTCGAGGATAGTTGAGTGTTTATTCACAAAATTTGTCCCTCAAACACATTTGAGTTCGAGTGCACCGTAAGAGTCCAAAAGTCACATGATCATGCAAGAGCCGAAAAGTCTACTTGAAGTCATCCATGATACACCGTCATGTAAATCTCATCTATGTTTTGCTTTTCCTTATGCCCATGTAGGTTAGGGATAAGAGTCATATGCTTATTAGTCATTTGGGATTGCATGTAAGGGATAATCTTGCTTGAGGACAAGCAAGGACTTAGCTTGGGGGAGTTTGATAAGTGCCTAATTTGTATACTTTAACCCCCTAATATTAGCTCTATTTTACATTGTATTATGCACTTATCTTAGTGTTTTGAGCTAATATTTGCTTGTCTAGTGTATTTTGTGTTTTGGCATGTTTTGTAGGTAAACTTAGCAAAATGGGCTAAAATGACTACAAAATGAGCTAAAATGTTGCACTAGAAGACTAAGGCTAAGTGGAGCATGAAGTGTGGACTTGCTTGGAGAGTTTAAGTGGATTTAAGTGGCAAATGATGGATCAATTTACATGCAAGTGTTAATTGGAAAAGTCAAGCCCAACATTAAAGTCAAGCAAGCATGGTAATGATCAAGTAATGAAGCATTGGCAATAATATAATGGATGGACCA
>JAGPOY010004719.1:12669-24343 GCA_018983105.1 Silene uniflora | reverse complement strand
TCTGTTGGTCATATTTTCTTTAATATATATATTTAGCTTTTTTAGTCAGTCTCGTATCTAGCATTAGCTCATCCATTCATGTTAGTTTAACGATTTGTAAATTTAGACAAATCGATTACTCTAAATTTTCCATAATCCACAAATGTGATTATCCTTTTAAACTTTGTTATGTCGAGTGACAAATCGATTTCGTAAATATGTTGTTTCAATATCTAATAATCAGTTAATTAAAATGTGATTTATCCCTTTAAACTTAGTGGAAAATATATGTAAGCGTAGTTAGTGTTCTACTATTCTGGTCCACAACACTCAAATTAAATTCAGCCGTCTTGTAAGAGTTTTATACACCAATTAGAGCAATTATAAAAGAAAACACAAATATTACATTTCAAACTATATTTAATTTCTATTTATTATAGTGGAAATTAAGAGGTGTTTACCTCATACTAAAATACGCATTGTTAATTCTCAATTAATATATCTCTTTATTTTATTTCTTTTATATCTTTTATTTATACACATAATTTATTCAATAAAAACAACAGCCAATGAAATCGCTTCAAAACAATAGCCAATCAAAACGCTCGAAAACATCCTCTTTTAAGTATATAGAAGATAGATAGATTCATACATATATATAATAAATTGTCTATATACTATAAAAAAAAAAAAAAATCAATTCTAAAAATATAAAAGTTCTAAAATTATAAAACAAAATATTTTATATTTGATAAATTGTATTAAAAGTGATTTTAATATAAGGATTTGGTGAAATTTTAGAAAATGGGGCTGAATTTCACTTTTGGTACAACTTAAGGGGTTTGATTGCTCAAATTGAAACTTATGAGGCCTAATTTCACAATTGAACATAGTTAAGGGGCTTAATTACCACTTTTGCGCATTAAAACGCCATAAAAAGAAAAATTTTCATGATAATTTTATGATAAATCAAAAGATGAACTCATTGTTGCCATTTTTAATAAAATTATCATGAGAATCTTTCTCTGTATGGCTACTTAATGTGTGCCCTTAGGGCACACGTTAGATAAACTCTATATATAAACATGTACTCAGCTGCTCATTAATGTGTGCCCTTAGGGCACACGTTAGATAAACTCTATAAGAATTTTTTTTCGCAAATTAATGCATGTTAATTTAAAACCCTATATTTCTTCTCTTTCAAGACTATCTACTCGGCTGCTCATGCATGTTTTTGCGCACGAGTAAAGGTTTAAGTATAGCGATTCAATTTCAAAATCAATAGGTGATGGAGAAATAATTCCGTGATTTATATAGTGAAATAGAGTCCTCCCCTTCCTTCAAAAAAAAAAAAAAAAGAAATAGAGTCCTACTCATCTTATCAACTAAAACACTCGATAAACCACATAATAAGAATTCTTAACAATGCTAGCGCATAAAAAATAAAACACTCTCCACACTTAGAGAGCATACTTTTAGATTTGTTTTATTTTTTTTTGTGTGTGTGTATTCATAATTCATTAGGAGTATCCCGGCTTTACCGACTGTTGGGGCAGTCTCCATCGATTAGAGCATACTCACAGATTGAAGAGAATTTTTTTGATTCTTGATAAGGGTAAAGGTCTAAAGGAATAAAGGAATAAAAAAATACTGAGATAATCCAGATTCTCCACATGGAAAATAAAAGAGTGGAAATTTATACTGATTCTCGATAAGGCAAAGGCAAAGGCAAAGGCAAGGGAATAATAATACTAAATAAGGCAACGATGCCTGGAGATGTTCCAAGGCAGGTAAAATGAAGTAGTATATAAATGCAAATAGGTTGGCATACATTTATCAGTATTCAGTACTAGTCCAGGTAATTATCTTAATTATTGTTCCATTTTGGTATACATTTATCAATGCGCAAATTCTCATTTATAACGGTAAATATCCGTCACAAGCTTATGACGGGTTAAATAAAACTCACATGAATAGATAAAGACAAGTCATTTGTGGCTCCTTAAGCACTCTGATTTTTGTCTTATCTACCCGTGTGTGATACTTGATCCGTCACTCACAAGCTTGTAAGAGCAACTCCAATGGTCAGCCACAATCTAATGTAGCTTAATTTGCCACCTCGATTTTTTAAGCTATTCTGCTCCCCGGCTACATACCAATCCAATGGCTGGCTACAACACTTACTTGCTTTGCGGGTCCCAAGATAATGTTTTCATCCAATTAAAAAATTTACTTTTATTATTTTTTTTTCATAACCGAGCTACATGGTACTTAGTAAGCTACTCTAAGACGGATATACCCGTAACAAAGGAGACTTTCTGTTATCAATGTTTAATTCGCTTTGTTAATATATGTACCTATATATTTATTAAAATTATAAAAGTTTGATGTCATTAATAATCTATTCATCTAAGATAAATAAACAATATTTCACATAACTCTATTTTAAGTTATATACTCAATTTGTGTTGAATATTCTCCTAACTTATAATTAGTACCTAAAAACCAAGTGATAATAAATGATTGGTTATTTAACCGGTCAGTATTAATAGAAGGAATAACCGATTAATTTATAAATCAGTAGTATAATCGATCATCGTACTCCAACCATCAGCTTAACCTTTTGGATTGATTAAGATGGTTTCTTGACATGGTATCAAAGCCATGTGACAAAAGAAGTTACGGGTTCAAATCTCATCGCTCTCATTTTTAGAGTGGAGGCATGAGTTGCATCCACTTAAAATACAGAAAGAATAACAGCTTTTTTAAGACAGCAGAATGAATAACCCCTTAATTTATAGAGCAGGGAATATCATCTATATTTCCAGTTTGCGTCTAAAATATGTTTCTGATAAATAACAGTTTAGGACCGAACAGCAAGCGAGGGACTATGGCTTCAAATCAGGTGCAAAAGGAAACAAGCTCAGACAATAAGGAGGTGAAACAGCCCCAAAATGGGGCGCAAGCCTCCGTGCGTAACCAAACCCCGTTTCCTATGAGATTGGGTCGTTCAATCAATTGGTTTGGGACTCCTGCTCATCCCGGTTTCCCTGATACTATTCGGCCAAACAACAATGTTATGTTTAACCATTTGAGCGATGGCGACTCTGGGTCCACGGCCGCAGTCATCTATAATGGTACTAATCTCAGTGGACACCCCTGTGCCTGGGTTTTGGCTTGGGATGCTCCTGCTGAAAGTGATCAGAAACCAAACAAGGTACGATATCATTTTTAAATTTGTTTAACCTAATTTTTAAGAATTGTCCCATTTTTATCTACAATTTAACTAGGTTGGAATTGAATTGAAGTTCTAAGACCACTATTTCCAAACACGCTTGAAATGTCTCAGTTACGGAATTCAATTCAAATTTAAGAGATCCCCAAACATACAATAAGATTAATCTGACATGAAAGAAATAGACCGGTGTTTAACGAATTTAAACCAAGTGTAATTGTTTTCGTTTTGCAGGTGTACGTTACTTGTGGCTCTAGATCTCAGATTGATAATATGGAATTCGTCGAAATTCGTAAGCTTTTGAGCGAAAGCTCACAGCATTCTAATGCTGTAGACCCTGTTACCAAGGCTTCAGCTGATGCCAATATCAATGACCTGGTCCCAAACAAGGCCACTATCGAAGCCAAATTCGGCACTATGCCTTAAGATTATGAATATTTTCTATAATAATCTCTCTATATATCAAGCATTGAAGTCACTAAATAACGGGGGCACTTTAATTAATTACAATATTAACTAAATAATCATGCTTATGTTATGACCCTCCTTTGTATTGCTTTACTTTTAATTAATATAATGATAATAATTATAATTATAAATATGGGTCCATCTGATCTATATATATATATATATATATATACACTTGTGTACCGATTTCTTCTTTTTATTTTTATACTCAAAACATCTTAACCATCCCCTATCTTGTATGTGTTTGGCCCCATGTTTCAAGTGTTTTTTCAACTGAAAAATTAGAAACTAGGTCAAACACTACTTTTTAGGAAACTAAAAACAACTTTTATTAAACAGAAATTGAAAAATTGACCCCTAGAAACAGAAGTAGCAAATTGCTGCTTCTGTTTCTGTTTTTTACGTTTGCTCTTGGTTTTTTGAGCGCCAAACCCAAAAAAAATTTGAAGCAGCAAGTTTTGATTTCATATTGCACAGTAATGTAGGAACAAAGAGGCATATTAAGTGCCATTAGGAAATAATTTTTCAAAAAAAAGTTGATGTTTAGAGGGATATTAAGTGCCAACCAACATATCATATAGATAGTAAGATAGCAAGCCAGTTAGAGTATACCCACAGCTACGAGTTGTCAGCTTGAGAGTCATATATCAGTCATATTGAGAACCGTACATTGAAGGATGCGGAGATGGTGAAGAGATGGATGAGTCGAAAATGGAAGATAAGAAGACGATTTGTTCAAGTGAAGTGAAGAAGTGGAGAAGAAGGTCAGAAGATGCCTGATTAATTTTGATTTGTTTTCTTTTAGTTGGTCCTATATGAAATCCTCATGTAATATAATCTATAAAAACTAATTAGGCCAAACACGAAATTTCTAGTCAAAACAGTTTTTTAAAAATTAGGCCAAACAAGAATAATTTTTTCAAGAAACGCTTTTACAAAATCTGTTTTACAAAAGCAAAAATTCTTTTTCATAAGCAAGGCCAAACAGGCCCGGTATATCTAAAGATTTTTCCGCATAAATCATTTAACCTATAAATTGGGCATAACATTTGTGGACGTTATTTTATATAGATGTGAGCCTTGCATATATATGCTCTCTAACTCTTATGCATCAATCTTTGTAGAGAAATGTATTCTATCAATTATTTTGGACTACTTTACATTTTCCGTGTGATGTATTGTATGTTCTCCCTCCTATTCTATATTTTCTTCTACATTTTCTTATTCGGGTTTTCTTCCCTATTTCCTTTTTTTGGGATAATATGTGTAGTGGCGTAGCCACATAGAAGGTAATGGGGTCTTGAGACCCTACAGCTTTCCGACAATTAACGGTATTCATCATAAAAATTTGTGTGATTTGAAAATTTTATGTCTATAAGGCTCCATAATAAAAATAAATGAATATAATTACATTAGAATTGACCTGACATCTAAATGATTCTGGCTCTGCCACTGGATATGTGTGACCTAAATTCAATGTCATGTGAGGTAGTGTGTTTTTGTGTCCAAATTCATTTTCTTATTTTTTATGCAAAAGGGAAATGGGAAGAAAATATATAATAGAAGGGAGTATCATATACTGTTAGACTACTATATATTTTATTAATATTTATAATCAAATTTTAACCATGCATAAATGTATTTAATATTTATCATTGTGGACTACAAATTTAAATTTAAAAGGTTCCTGTGATTTTTTGATAAAATTTTTTGCATCTTAATACAACACAAAAATAGAATTAATGTAATTTTTATCTCTTATCACTAATCATTAATAATTCTAGACTATTATATTAAATTTAATGTTAAATTTCTCTACACGTCTACAATCTAAAAAAAATCATGCATTTGCACGGGATCTAAACTAGTTTGCATTTATTTGAGAAGCTTAACACGATACTTTTTTAACTTGTGATGTCCCCACATAAGCAAGGCTTATTAGGGTGTCCAAAATTTCTTTCCCGTGGGACATCCAGTTATCCGGTTAGTCTCTTGTTCACCAATGTTATGTTAAAGGATGAAGTGAATTAAGTACCCTTTTAGAGTTTTTCTCGACCTTTTATAATCAGCCTCAACATAATTGCCTGTTGAGTTTATTGATCATGTACTTAAGAGCGGAAATAGTGAATTAAGGTCATGTTCTTTTGGACTGAAACTATCTGAACTGAACTAAACTTAATGGAACTGAACTGAATGGAGCTGAACTGAACTGGACTGAACTGATTGAACTGAAGTAAGAGTTAATTTGTAAAGAGAAGAGCTGAACGAAACTGAATTAAATTGAATTGAATTGAATTGAATTGAATTGAATGAAGCTGAACTGAAATAAATAGAGCTGAACTAAACTGAAATGGGCTAAAATTAAGCCCAAAAGAACAAGGCCTAAGTACCCTTTTAAAACTTTAAACAAGCAACCACGCTGATTTCAATTCGTTAATCAGTATACAGACGGTTTGAACAACTCTGATGACTGTTTAATCGATGATAATATGTTGTACTGAATTCGAATGCAATCGTGAATAAAAGATGAATAAAATAACGAAATGAAAAGCTAGAAAAGAACGAGAACACAAGATTTTTGAATTAGTTCGACCTACTCTCTAAAGGTCTACATCCACTATCTCTCTCTAAAGGTCTACATCCACTCTCTAAAGGTCTACAGCCCCATACCCTAATAAAACACTCACTCACAAATCTGAAAACTACAACTCGATTGTCTCCTTATATGATTAACAAATTAGAATAATGGAGAACGACAATGATCAATCTTAGAGATGTAAGATTTTGAGAACTCGAAAAAATTGTTCAAAAGGCACGACTTAAAAGCAATTTGCAAAACTCTTGAAAGTATAAACTCTTAGAAAACCTGTTTACAAAAATGTCACGTTGAAAATACACTCACTGAATACATTTAAGAAATGGCACTCTTTATTTTATATATGAAGATTTGTTAGTCAAATCTCCAAAAATAAAGCAAATGAATAATTTTGAGATAATTCTAGATCCAATCTTTTGCAAACCATTTTGATTTATTCTTGATAAAATATCATTCTTTCATCTTAAGCAACTTTTCCACAAAATAAGAAAGATTATGTTAACATAATATCTCGACCACAAGAAGATAATTTCGAAATAATTCAAAGAATCATTTACGCTATGCCTTTAAGAACTAATATGAACCATACAGTCTTTAGGACTGTCTAGTACAGATACACCGAGTTAACTCAAGACTTACAGTTTTACAATAGCTAGACACGAGGACTTAGACTTGAACAATGTCTTCAATCTCCTTCCAAAAATGATGTATGTCGTTGTATACCTGTCACATTATATATCTTTTTTTTTTTATTAGAAAGGGATTAAAATCCGGAGACCTACAGCGAGTAGGGTCCCAAAGGACAAGTCACAAGACAAAGAAAGAATAAAACCAAAAAAGCATTGTACCCTTATGAAAAAACAGAGACCCTACATACAAGATTCACGCATCAACCCTAGGAATCCTCCGTTGCATACGTCTTTGTTCCTTCCATGATCGCAGCGATTTCCAATTGTTCAACCATTCCTCCAATGTATAAGGTAGCTCACAAGCATTAATAAAGAGGGAGGAAACTATGATTAAGGACTTGTCATCATCAACATTCATGGTTCAACATTGTCCTCACTTTTTGAGGTACTAGTGCCATCGACATTAATCATCGTTATTTTGAAGAGGGCCCTTTTCCATAATCAACCAACATTCATAATCCGCACTTTTGACATATATAGTGCTCCATTCGGTGTTTCCATCAAGCATAGTTTTTTTTTTCCCTTGAAGATGGGATACTTAGCGTGTTTTGAATTATCCATAACTATGGGATCAACTCTTTGGTATGTACCAATATCAAGAGCATGAGGCAAATATCAGGCAATAATATACCAATTGAAGAGTTAAGAACGATTAACACGTGAGAGGGGGAGCGGGTGAATTAGGTGTACATGTACCTTTAATAATTTTCTCCTTAACTTGGTTATTAGATAACACAAGGAAGGACTCTTAATTACAAAACTTGAGAAACTTAATTGATAGTAAGTTCACAAGAACGTAACAGCAAGTCTAAGTCACAGTATGAGTCACTGTGACACAGCCTAGGTAGTGAGATAAACAAGAAATAACTAAGGCTATTAAACGTAAAAGTAAATGAACAAACAAGACGATGTTTTAAAAATTGGTACAACCTCTACTCCCAAACCTACGCCCAACCGTTATTTTATTGTTGGTTTAGAAATTTACTCAAACTTGCTAAACCCCTTACAATAAAAATAACTCGTCAACCAACCCCAGTGAAATGTACTCAAACTTGCAAGGTGCCACACCAATACAAGGTAAGTCTAATGGGATGTTACTATTCAATATCTCACAAAAACGAGTGGCATTAGTAATTTTAGTGTGGCATTATGCCTTCCCTAAAGATAATGTGTATCATAATATTAACTAAAATATTTAGAAATATTTGTTGGAATATTTCCCAAGGTAATCTACTATATATTGTAATTAGTTTTATTAATAATATTCAAAAGTCATTAAGCTATCTTACGCCTTACGGTGAGATATAGGTGCTGTTTGGCCTTGCTTATGTAAAATAACTTTTTCTTTCTAAAAGGAGTTTATTCATAAGCTACTTTTTGGAAAAATTTTGGTTGTTTGGCTACGCTTTTGTAAAAACTCCTTCTTGTAAAATTGATATGTTTGGCCTAATCTACTTCCATCAACTTTTTTTTTTTTTTTTTAACCATGTTAGTTGTAAAATCATCATTTGAATACAAAATAATGTTTAAAAAATTTATGTAATCACTCGACAATTATACAAAAACTATATGAATGTCGTTCAAAATTATAATTTTACGCCCTTGTCAAATCAAAATTATGCCGATAAATAAAAATGTTAAAAGTCTATATTACAAAGTTCAAAATCGTCTCATATTCATAAGATAAGTAGCGATGAAATTACGAACAATAGCCATGTAATACAGTATATAAAGGGTATAGGTTTCATGGAGGCAAAAAAAAAAAGGCGTAAATATTTGATATTTTTGGCACAAGGTGAAAATAATTGGGTTTTTGACATTTTTGTAAAAAGTAGAATGAGAAGTAGAAGTAGAAAATATCTACTTCTACTTTTAGGGGTCAAAAATCAGTTTCTGGCTTTTTAAAAGTAGTTTTAGTTATGCCTAATTTATAGTGTTTGGCCTAGCTTTAGCTTTTTAAGTTACAAAAACACTTTTAAAGCTTGGCCAAACAGCACCATAATCCGCCTCATTTTATCAATTAAAAACCTCGATAAACCACATGATAAGATTTCTTTAACATTCTCCACTTAGGGAAATAATAGATCGAAGAGAACAATACCGATTCTTGATAAGGGTAAAGGAATAAAAATATTAAGATATATAAAGCCAATTATGCCTTTATGATATTCCAGCTTCCAAATATGCTAATTTTTGTGATAAACATAAGGTAAAGGAATAGAAATATTTAATTAAAGGCAATGATGCCTTAAGCTATTCCAGCTTCCCCACATGAAAATAAAAGATTAGATAACTATGCTGATTCTTTATAAAGATAAGAGAAAGGAATAAAAATATTACGGAGTATATTTAAAGGCAATAATGCCTAGAGTTGGCCAAACAGTCACTACAAAAAAAACAGTTAATAGCGACGGAAATATTACGACCGATGCAAATTCAGTTGCAAACAAGACCTTGCGACGGAAAATTTTAATTTACGACGAAATATTCATTTTGGCGACGGAAATTCCGTTGCAAGTCTTTTTGGGAATTCACGGGTTTTTTCACATGCGCCGGAGAAAAGTTGCGACGGGAAAATTGAATTTGCGACGGAATAGTTGATTTTGCGACGGAAATTCCGTCGCAAAAGTGTCCCACATCGACGAAGTAACACATATTTCTTGTTTTTTATTCAGGTTCTCTCACTTGTTTGTTTGATTGAATGTACGACTTGAGAATTGACCCCGGGATAAATATGCGGGCTTTGAAAAATGCAGGAAATGACGAGACGTTCAAGAAAAAGACAAAAAAAAAAAATCGTCAATTTTTTTTTGCAACGGATATCCGTCGCAAAAATGACCCAATGGCTGCCACTTGGGCGTCATTTAAGCGACTGTTGATCCTCGCAAATGTTACACATCCGTTGCATAAACATTATGCGACACAGATCCGTTGCATAATCTGTCAGTTGCAACGACATACCTATTTGCGACTACTATCCGTTGCAAAATGGGTTTTAGCGATGGATTTAGCCCATTTTGCTACGCAAAGACGCCTTTTTCTTGTAGTGAGTATGGGCCTAGTCCGTCGACACGAAACGACCCAGCCGAGTGAACAGTACGTCACGACTCGAGCCCAACACGGCGGACGGGCCACGACGCGAATACGTGAGAAGAGTTCTGCCTTGGCATGAGCCGGCCTTTGGGACCACATGTCAGGCATGGCCTAGCACGACATTATAGTCGTCGTAGGAGTGTTAGCCGTTGATATCTAATACTATTATATAATCCGGAAACCAAAGGATTTCATTGTAATTACCTAAAGTTATAAAAATTCACATTTTATATAGCTTAGATGTATTATGTATAAATAATAAATAATAAATAATTTAATTGTTTGACTTACAAATATAATAAAATGGCCTTTGGAAACAATAAAGAGATAAATAAAATCAAGATTTTCAAAAGATACAATATTTCATAATTCATTAGATTTATACTTTAAATAGTGGATAATAATGACCGCTCTTAAATAATATTCTAAACTAATATTTCATATTTAATTTAATATATAATTCTAATAAATTTAGATAATCAACTAATATAAAATTTAATTTTATTGTGTAAGAAGCAAGCGTAACTCTATTAATAGTGGAAATAACTTTAGCAACATTTGATGTACTAAATATGATTGTAATCAGCCATTTGGGTGGTAAAGTAACAATAATAGCAGCAGAAGTAGTGAAAGTTATAGTAACAAGAATGAGACTAGTAAAATTAACAGTATTAAATGTGGGGGTAGTGAATTAAAAAATAATGCGGGAGTAGTGAAAGTAACAGAAACGACATCAAATGTAATGAAAGTAACAGTAGGAACAATGAATAAAGTATGAAAAATTAGCGAACAATTCAATTTAGGAAAATATTCTATTTATTTAAATATACGAGTTTAATAAAATTAACGGGAAAATAGCGGAAATAGCCAAAGAAAAACAACAGTAACCGAATGAGTAGTGAACGCTGATTACTAATTGTTCAATTCGCCGTCTGCAATTCAAAGCGTCAATTTTTCAATCTGAACTCCGAAAGCTTTGTTTACATTTTCTATCTTATCTTTGTAAGTTTTTATTTTATTTTTGTTTGCATTATTTTATGAAATGAATGGTATTACTATTTACAAGTGTTTGCATTATTCTAACCTTTGATGGAAATTTGAAGGTGCTATATCCTTAATTACTATTTATAAACAACTAATGGGCTTACCTTTCAATTTAGAAGCGTGTACCAATGAAATTAAAAACGCTTTTTTTTACTGCATTTAACCATTATGAGTCTCTTTTCGATAACTAAACTCGTGTTTCTTCCCGTTCAAATGCAACTAGTAGTAGTGATGGTGGGTTCGAGGAACAACCTTTAACGCTCTTAAGGGTCTAGTGAGTCAATTATAATCGGATGTAGGTCAATATTCGCCAGCATCTGACTTGGCCGATGATATCGTCCTAATTTAGGACGATTTAGCCCCGTCTTATTAATTTATCCGACTCGATTTTGTGTGCTTAAATGATTAAAAAGCTCATTTAATTACTAATTTATAATAATTAGTCGTCTTAATAATAATTAATAATTAATTGCAATTATATATAATATTAGTATTATTATTAGTTTATTAATATTATGCGCAGGTGAGACGGGAAAGTAAGGCGGAAGTGCAAGACGGGATTGGGAGAAG
>JAGPOY010004718.1:966-12445 GCA_018983105.1 Silene uniflora | reverse complement strand
AGGTTTCAGATTGGTCACATATTCACATAAGTTGATCGTGTGTATATGACTGTCATATAAGCAATTACTTACATTGATCTATTTCTATTCATGTCTGCAAACATCAGGGTGCTAGCAGTGTTGATAATATTGAATTTGAAATGCTTGATGGGATCACCTGAAAAGCTTAGGGTGCTCGCAGTGTTGTTTGTCATGGCTGCTAGGTGTGCTACTGGTGAACTGTTATTGGCTTGATTGCTGTTGCACGGTGCAGTGCCTACTGCTTCACGTCTTCTGTTAACTAGTGCTTCTGTGCTTCTGCCTGATATATGATGTTGTTGCTGCTGTTGTTGTACGTTGCCATGCTGCCTCTCTCTAGGGCATGCTGCTGCATGTTGTATGTTGTTTGTACTTAGATGCAGGTTAACATATCAAAATTTTAGAACTTGTACAATTTTTAACAAGATGAGTTGTCCAAGCACCTTTTAAAACTTTGAATATTAATGTTGAGTTGTAATGACAATTCTATGTCTAACACTGGTGTTGTAGTAAATTAGTCTTAATAAAAACTTTGCATTTAACCAAAATATTAATGAAATATATTTTTTTTAAAATTTAATTGAGAAACAGGACGGTTAAGTCTTGGAAAGAGAACGGGCAAGGAGTACGGTTCTGTATTGAACCGTCCTAGTCTCAATTTATAAAAGAGCACGGTTGAGTTAGGACAAACCGTCCTCTTAGGAAAAGAGCACGGACAACGGGAGGACGGTTCCGCACCCCCATATGAGGACGGTTTTTAACCGTCTTCTTCCCTTATTTTTGTAGTAGTGGGTATGTGGCCGTACTAAAGGCAAATGGCCATAGAGTAGTAGGAAGGCCTGCGTGAGATAGAAGCGCAAGTCCGATTTTGACAATGTGACGATGTCGTCTTTTGGCATATCCATTGTGCTCGGGAGTATGTGGTGGAGACGTAAAATGACTAATACCATTGTCGAGTAGAGAGGGGTTTAATTTCTGAAATTCTCCACCATTGTCGGAGAAAAATTGACGGATTGGTTTGCGAAAATATTTTTCCACTAAAGCTTTAAAACGCAAGAAAACTTGGGTGGTCTCGGATTTTTTCTTTAATGGAAATAGCCATATGTATTTGCTGAAATGATCAACAAATACAACATAATATTTATAGTGCTCGCGAGAAGGGACGAGACTTGTCCACAAGTCAGAGTAAATTAGGTCGAGAGGTGCGGTGGTTTTAAATGACGATGTTGTAAATGGTAGCTTTTTGCTTTTGCTAATTTGACAAGAGTCACAGTACGAGAAATCAGAAATAGAAAATAATGCATTTTTATTAATGATTTTCATTACATCAACATTAGGATGGCCTAACTTATGATGCCATGAAAGAGTGGTTGAGCCTTTTTGGGTTGAATAAGCTTGTGGTTGCGAGGGGCTCAACTCGTAAATTCCATTGTTAGCCGTTCCCTGGAGTAGTGTTGCTCTCGTCGATATTGCCTTGACAAAGAAAAAAGACGATGAGAAAATGACATAAGCATTGTTATCTCGACATAGTTGTGAGATAGATAAAATATTGCGAGAAATTTTTGGCACATGTAACACATTATTAAATTTAAGAGACGAGAAAGGTAATTGAAATGAACCTATAGTGGCAATGTCGAGCGGAGAGCCATCTCCAATTATAAGATCATCGGGACCAAGGTAGGGCGAATGGAGAGCAAGAGTATCAAGGTCGTGGGTGACATGGTGGGAGGCCCCACTGTCGAGAAGATAGTTGGGGATGGGGCCGCTGGAACTGTGGACTGCAAGGTGGGCTTGGGGTTGCTGATGATAGTGACGGGTAGGAGGTTCTGGGAAGGTAATGGTGGGAAATAACTTGCGAAAATAGGGGCAGTTGGCAATGACATGCCCTATTTGGCGACACCACTGACACCTTCCCTTAAAGGGGCGCGGGTTGGGATTGGTTGAGGATGAGGCAGCGGTGGTGTGCTAGTTGTATTGAGGGGTGTTGGTGGTTTGGCGATTGGTATTTCCACGGTAGGTGTTGTTGTTGTGGCGGTAGGAGGCATTAGCAGTGGGTTGAAAGAGGTCGATAGAGGCATTGGCAGCGGGTTGTTGCTTAATAAGGAGCTACTGATGGAGCAATTTTTTGTGGAGCAATTCGAATGATATCGGGTTGTCACGTGCACGTACGGTGTCCATGACAGGTTTATAAAGGTTGTAGTCAAGTCCTCGAAGGACTTTTGAGACAATATCATCAGGGTCTACGGTTTTACCCAGTAACGCTAACTGATCGATGCAGGTTTTGAACGCATTCATATAGTCACTGATCGATTGATCATCGGTTTTGACTATCGAATCCAATCGGTCTTTGAGCTGTAAAACGTGAGCTCGAGATGGGTTATTATATGTGTTGGCCAGAATGTCCCAAGCCTCCTTAGAGGTGGTGGCTCGAACTATCAGCGCTTGGACCGTGGCACTTAGCGTCCCCATAAGGGCACCAAGTATCAGGCCATCTTGCTTGAGCCAAGTAAGATAGGCGGGGTTAGGTTTTTCATGGTTGTCATCACCAGATATGGTGGGTGGTGGTGACTGGTTTGTGCCGTCGAGAAAGCCAAGGAGGCTATACCCGAACAGTATGTTCATCAATTGAAACCGCCAAGACACGTAATTCAGCGGGTTAAGCTTGACGCAATGACTTAAGTTGATCGAGATCAATGGTGTTTTAGCATCATGTGGGTTGGGAATCGTGGTTTCTTGGTTTGTCATGTTGGTGATTGATGGGATGTGATCGACAGTAAGAGAAGCGCTGCGTTTGAAAGAGGTTGTTGAGCGTGGAGATAACGGGTTTTGTGAGGATCGTTTGTGACTGCGTCATACCATATAAGAAGATGAAGGTTGTGATTATATTCAATGAATGAAAGGGTTGTACATACAGGGTATATATACTAAAGAATTAAGCTATCTAAGGTAGGTAAAGGGAGCCTCTAAAGATATTTATTTTCTTCCTATAATTACATTGATTACAATATGAACATATAGCTTGATTGATGCTTGATTGATTCTGATGATGCATTTCCTTATTTGTGTGATATTGATGATTCTCTAGGAATATGGTTAATATTTATAAAGAAGTGACATGGAGAAAGGCGGTGGAAACTTCTTCAATTTTTTAAATTTTTACTTCCTTTTACGGATTGTAACTTCAATAACGCGCGCGGAACTAGAGGCGGCAGTCCTTGATCCGACCCGAAAACAGAACACGAAATTAGCGGGTTCGGGTCAAGGTGTTTCGACCCGTTCACGTAGTTGGGTCGACATGAACACGACTCGAACTTATATGGGTCGGGTTAGCGTTGGGGTCTTGCGACACGAATAACCCATTTAAATTTAAATGGATTATGACATATCCATTGATCTGCTCAACCCGTTTAAAATCAAAGGCAAGTCATCATTAACATTTTTGGCCTTATCCAATAAAAAGATTACCAAAAATAATTTTTTTCGCCGCAAAGGTAGTAGAGACGTATTTTAACCTAACCTTATTGCTGTAAATTTTAGTTTTGAAATGCGTTATACGGGTTGGATGGGTTAACTGGGTTAAATGGGTTCAATGGGTTGAAATTGACCTGTTAAAAATTAAATGGGTAACGTAAGTCGGGTTGGGTTATTGAAAAAATAAATGGGTTGGGTTATGATTGACGCATGTCACCGGTTTATCTAATTGGGTCGGGTTAGGGTTGAGGGGTCATGACTGTAACACCCTCATAAACCAGGGGGCCTTTACCAAGGACTGCCCTAGCCTATGGAGGTATTACCATCCCGACATAACCGGGGTAGTGAAAATATCAAAAGAAATAATGCATGTCCCTTTATTAATAATAACTTTAATTGTCTTACATATGTCTCATAAAATATAACAACTGAAATAATAAAGGTTCAACTAATAATAAATGCTAATAACTATGTTGGCTAGACTACTAGGCTTGTGGCGACTCTTCCCATCCCAGAAGCACATTATCATCCATAAGCTCATTACCTGCTAAACCAACTATTCACCATCCCCGAATGGATCACAGCAGGTCATAAGACAAACAACCGGGGTCAGTTCAACAGTAGATAAAAGTAAGACAATCAAGATACATGAACACAAGCGGAAGCAATGCAACAAACAATGAGTTGTGATCTCCTTATCCACCAGCTCGCCTCTACCAGAACTGACTACACATCGCAACATGTAGCCCTGCCAGGTACCCATCGCAACAGGTACCCTAATCCACCAGTGTCAGACCGCTGCCTTTCCACTAAACCTAGTCATTGATGTGCACACCTCTTCTGGCTTGAGAGACCAGAAGACGACCTCTAGGCGTGATCACCTTCTCACGGTGATCACTCATCGCTCATAATCAACAACTCAATAGATATATCAATATCCAATCACATATGCACATTACAAGAAAATCTTACGCAAAGCACAGTAAAACCGAGTAGGATAACCTACCTTATTCGCAATTCTTCACAATAAAAATAATGTCCTAACCGTAGAAATCTTCTTCTACGAACTCGTCACCTAAACATGCAATAATATAATTAAGATCGATTCTAACTAATTCTAACTATATGAATTAGGGTTTACTAACGATAGGAATGAACTAGAGAGATTAGATCTTTACTTACCGCAGATCTGGATCCGAATCTTCGATAATTGGAGCAATAGTATTCAAAAGGGAAGTGCTTGAGGTTTTGTCTCTCAAATTAGGGCTTTAGAATTGTAAAAATTGTTTATGAAAGCTGACTTTCCCTTTTATACTAATTTACCAAAAACCGGAAATTCGTACCTAGAGGCCGTCGGCTCGGTCGAGCTACATCTGGCTCGACCGAGCTACCCTGAGCTCGGTCGAGTCAAAGTGACTCGGCCGACTGAAATCGTTCCAGGAACTTTTGAAACTAGACAGCTCGTAAAATTTCTCTAAGTGTCAGGTGGCTCGGTCGAGCTACTCCTAGCTCGGCCGAGCTACTTATGTTCGTAAATCCTTAGTGTTACAATGACCCATTTAAAGGTGACACGAACACGAACCCGGCACGGCCCAGCCTGTTTGTCAGGTCTACGCGGAACTCCAATTTGTAGAACGATCTAGTGTACTCGGAAGATGGATTTATTTGGTTTGCCCCTGTTCTAATCGGAATTACTTTTTCACATACGGTTTTTACTCTTTCACATACATTTTTTCATTAATTTTCCATATCATGCCCTTTTTGCTAAACCTACGCAAATTAAGTCTTATATGTATCTCTTTCTCTATAATCGAATCTAATTGCTCTAAAATTTTGAACAATGGATTGTAATTCTCCAATAAATGAAGTAATTTAGTCGTTTAGCAATTACGGAGTATTAATTAATATCCGTATCTTTTATTGAAATTAATATGTTTAGTTACGGAGTATTTGGCACAATAAATGAAGTAATTAATTGAAATCCGACTTAATTAATACTCCTAGAAATGTAGCACTAAAGCATTTGACACAAGCTTGTGACGGATACCCACCGTCACAAGCAAAACTTATTTTTTTATTGTTGCTTTTTCATAGTGTGTCAAATGCTTTAGTGCTACATTTCTAGGAGTTGTTCGACACGTGAGTTCCAAATTCAGTGTTTTCTAAGAGCAAGTACAATGGTAAGCAACATTCAACTAGCTTGGTCATTTCACATCATTTTCTAAGCTACAACAATTCTAAGCTATCAAACAATTCTAAGCTATCAAACTAGCTTGATGGAACTTAATTTATGAAACTAATTTTCTTATTGGTTGTTGTTTAGTTGTGGGCCATTTTAAGCTACTAGCTTAATGAAGCTAGTTGCTCAACTTAAGTCATTCAACATGTCCTTCTCCAATGGTGTAGCAACTAGCTTGCAATTTTAAGAAATTGCAAACAAGTCCCTAAGCTACACCATTGGACTTGCTCTAACCATTTTCCAATGACGCCGTAACCACTCGTCTCCGGTAAAATTAGTTGGTGTCTAAGCATTTGTTGTCTTTTCTACTCATGTGGGTAATATCTTTGTTAGATGGGCTCCCCCACCTCACGCCTAGGTACTATTGAATACTGACGGAGATTCTAAGGGTAATCCCGGACCTGTAGGGTGTGGTGGGATTTTTCGCGATGAGACAGGTAACTTTATGACAGCTTACTATTTTTCTGGTGGAATTTGTACCTCAATGAAGGCTGAATTACTTGCGCTCCTTGCTGGGTTGGAGGGAGCTAAATCTTTGCGAATTCCGAAACTATTAGTCAATATGGATAACTCTCCATGTGTGAAGATTATTAATGAGGATCAATTAGTGAGCAACAATTTGAAATTCGTAGTTAAGAGGTGCAAGGATCTTATTAATTGTACTACATGGAAGGTGAAGTTGGAGCATGTTTATCGAGAAGCCAACAATGCATCGGACCTATTAGCCAATCGAGGAATCAAATCAAACACAATCCCTACTCATATTGACGTTCCTCTTAATGAGCTACGACCCATCCTTCGGGAGGACATTTTTGGGGTAGCCATTCCCCCCCGGTGTAATAGCTAGTAGTTAATTTTTTATCGGGTCTTTGCCCCTCTTTAGCACAAAAAAAAAAAGACTTCTTGTTGGTAATTAGGCTCTGATTATGCTTTTGGTCTTGATATGGCTTCGATCCGAAACCACAGTCTAATCTCGATTTTTGCCCATAGATGCTATTCACCCCAACTCAAATTGTCATCCCAGTAACTGTCAAAACCGGTATAGCTTGTTCAAAAAGTGTCCATAAATAAATAGTGTCCAAAAAGTAAACATAGCCGCAGCCGCATCGACACAGACAGACGGACAAAATGAAGGCCAACCCAGAAATGGGGGAAATGGGGGGATCACCTCTGGGCTGGTACCAACAACGATGGTGACAGGACAAGGGACGGGGGGACGAGATCGACCGATTAACAAACCAACCCAAACCAAACCAAAAAGACCAACCCAACAACCAGAAAAACAGATCTTAACAAAGGGGGGCGAGGGGAAAGCATGCAATGCTTCGACGACAGGACAGAGGGACGGGAGCATGGCCGACAACATGACGACGGGAAAAGGACCAAAACCGCCAGCGCAAAACCGAGCACACCAGAGGCCGTCAACAGAAAAGGAGAGAGATCAAGACCGAATAGAGCGGGGAACGGAGCGAGGCATAATCAGTCGCCGGAGATAGACCAAGAAGGTAGCCTATCTCCGGCGAAGGGTAGGGAAGAGAGGAAGGGAGTATGTGGTTAGGGGAGGTGGCGGCTGCAGAAGATTAGGTTTTTATTTTTTTATAGAGAGAGGGGGGGTTAGAGAGAGAATCCTTTTTGTAACTAGATCTATTTGGTTATGCGTGTCCTGTCCCGTAATCATAGCGGCGATTCGTAGGAAGGTATGGGTTGGTTCTTTTACGAGAATGGGTGTGGTCATTCAACTTCCTTTGTCTCTTCTTCTTGGTGTGGCGAAGCTTTTGAAGTGTTGGTCCTTTGGTCAAGGGGTCTGGTTTATAAGGTGTAGGAGATTCATCTCCGCCGATGGCAAACCTCGTTGTTTTGCTCATCTCTTTAAATTTCTGTGTTCTTTTCGTAAGAGCGGAAGTACACCTTATTGCTACCACTCTGCGGCTCGTTGGCGTCAGTGTCTCCTTGAAGTCAAGTGTGCTAATGAAGCTGGATGGGTTGTCCGTGGCTATCCTTCTGTCCTTATCAATCCTATGATCGTGGATCTTGCCTTTCGTAATGTTATAGTTTTAATTTTAGTTTATTCGTCTCTATGTACTAGGTATGGCTATGAAGTGCTAGATTTAGTTGTTGGTCGTCTGGTGCTACTTAGTCGAGTAACTTACGGAACTGTGTAAGTTATTCTTCTGTTGCTGTCAAAAAAAAAATGGCGGAAGTAAAATAGGAAAGTCAAGACTAAACGTGAAAGATGTCACATGGCAACAAAAATATCGGAAAGTAATATGTGGGTGTCTTATTCATTATACAACGCCTCGATAGTTATACTAATATATCTAAACAACTCACTAACATATCTCTCTGACCCGATTATTTGTTTACCATTTTCATTTTAGATGTTATTCATTTGTTTACCTTTATATATTGAGGGTGTTTTTCATGAGTATTTTAATTATCAATATCCATAATGATTCTACTTGTCATTCAATATCACTAACCACAAGTTGATTCCCTTCATTTCCTTAATAAATATGCACAAACTAAAGGTAAACAAATAACCGAAACGATGGAGTAATTTCCTTGCCTGACCACTCCAAATACTACGAGTATTACTTATTTATGTTACCTAAAATTAGTCCTAAATTGTGCTCCGTATAAATTTGTCAACAATAATCCAATAAATGTTGACTAGGGTAGATCCCGCACAAATGCGCGGTTTTTAGATAATAATGTAAAAAGACCTTAAATATTATAGCTTGGTAATATGCATAAGCGATATAAGAGAGAAAATTTGATATTTTTCACATCAAATAAAATTGATATTTAACTGAACCTAATTATATAAATTATTACTTCATCATTAAATATAATATTATTATACGACTACATTTACCAAAAGAATAACCTCAAGTAAATATAATAAAATTAGAGAATTTGCAATAGGAGATAGTCAACTTGTAGCGTACCTTTGTATTAAAAGACGGGAAAATAGAATTATGAAAAAATTGTGTAGAATATTTCTCTCTTATCATTCTCATATTAATATAATCCCACGTATATAACAAATTAAAATATCTCATTAATGTGTGTTTAAAAATTAAAAATTAGTAGTATTATCTCCTATTCATGGTATATAATTAATAATTAATACTTTTATCATTTAGTGTGAGGAGTGAGAACCAATCGTTGAACATTTCACTAAGGCGGGAAAAATTGATCGGCCACTTATTCTTTTAGTAGAATAGGATTTATAGATTTAAAATTGACATATTATTAATTTTTCATATTTTAATATGAGGATACAAAAATTGAAATGGAAAACTAATGAAAAGAATTTAGTAAATGTGTTTTAATGATTTTTTTTTTTACCACAACACTAATGATTTCAGTTTAAAAATGTTCTCAAATAATTTTAAAGGATTTTTTTTTATCACGAAATAGTATTAGTTCAGAATTTTTCTGTACGAATTAAGTAGGCGGTAAGTGTTTTTTTAATACGAAAGTAATAATATGAATTTATCGGTTTTTCAGATACGAAAGTTTAGACTATACCACTTTTATTTTATTTTAATTCAAAGATTATAATTTAGTTAAAATTTTATATAAAATGATTAAAAATTATATCTTAGTTAATAGATTATAAGTTAACTAAAATAGAGTTTGTTTCCTTATATGATCAAGATTACTTTTGGAGGGAAAACTATTGAGAATTGTTATTCTCTTAATAGTAGGGGGATGTAAAAAAATTCAGCAACAGTTTTTTCAATGAAGTGTACTGACTGTACTCAATACGGAGTAATTAATGGAAATGGACCCTCTCCATTTCTTTCTCTCCATTTCCTATCCATTTCCTCTCACAATCTATTTAAATACTAATTTCCCCTCTCTCTCCTAATTTTCCTTTATTTTTATGCGTAAATTTAGAACCGTTAGATGTTGTGAAAATACGATCCGAACCATCGATAAGAACTTGCCTCTCCATTTCTTTTGAGGAAATGGAGAGAAAATGGACCGGTAATTAATTATCCCCCTTTCCACAATCTCTTTATTTCGTCCCCTTCTCCAATCATCACCAAAACATTTTGCTATGCAAGCTGTTAAAATTGTGTAGGGTCATCATTTCTATATAAAAAAAAAAAGGACTCCTTCTATTCAACTCCACCCTACATCTTTCTCTTTTATACACTATCACTATTTACAAGTGAATATTCATTTTCGATTTTCTCTCGATACATAAGTAAAAATATATTCACGTGTGATCTTATTTGATTTGTCTCTAGAAGTACAAATCTAACTATTTATCGTGTAACAAGTATTGACAAACGTGAAAAAGCAAATTTGTAATGTAGAGTTGGACGGAAGGAGTACTAATATGCATACCATTGAACCACAAAAATTGGTACTCCCTCCATTCAACTCCACTTTGCAAGTATTCCTTTTTTGTCCATGCAACTCCAATTTGCATGTTTCCTTATTTGGCTTAAAAAATGACCATTCTATCCTTATTTGAAATCTAGGGATCGATATTCCACATGATACCCCTCAAATAATCTAGGGATATTTTATACTTTACATTATTTAACTCATTTTCTTAATTTTTGTCTCATCCTCACAATGGGTGTATTCAGAATTTGGGTAAAGGGAGGGCACACTTAAAAAAAATTGCGGACAACACTTGTACATTAAAATTCTAATATCGTCGGTACATAATAATAACCATACGTTTTTTTTTATCATCATAAAATCTACAAACAAACAATTTTCATATCACTAGTCATATATTTTGGTTTGAATCTTAACCAAACTTAGCCAAAGACGGCCTGTAGAGACAAGACACAAGAAGCACACCTCAAGTCCTCATTGCACACAAATTGCACTAATCCAGATTCGTCGATTTAAAAGCAAAACTATACTATTGAAGGTTCCTCCTAATCACTAGCAAACTTAGGGAGTTCGTAAAATGAACCGTATCTAGTCTAGTTGTCGAAATCCTTTCATTTCTTTTTATCTCTAAAAATCTACATACTAAAAGGCACAAGGAAAAAGTTCCAAGACGGAAAGCAACAGCAAAGGAAATTGTGTTACAACTGGGATTTAACATCTTATTTAAAACCAAACATTGATTAATGGTTTAGGGTTTGATAAAAATGAGAAAATTAACCAATCATTCAATCTAAACTAGCACAAATCTACAATTACACAAATAGATAAATAAATTAACAAACTAAGAAGAAAAATTTACAAATTAACCAATCAATATTGAATAATCAAATGCAAAATAATAGAATTTGCCAATTTGGGGAAAAATAATTTGGGGATAATGAACTTACCAATAGCGGCACTAGCAGGTTCAACGTTGAAAGCAGGTGGGCGGAGGAGTAGGCCGGTGGTGAGGCGGCAGGTGGGTGAACGATGGCTGTATTTGGGGATTTTTAGGGTTTTATTGTGTTCTCTGTCTCGCGCGTCTTCTTTTATTTTTTTATTATTTTTTTTCATGCGTCTCTATTTTGTCACGATTACTCTTGCTCTTCTATGCATTTTGACCTTATTTCACGTGCCTTTACATATCTTTTGCTTGCATTTTGTACCATGGTTCCCTATTCTAAGGCATTTGCCTCGTCTTGTAGGAATTGAGGCCGAAACGGAGGAATCGGAGCAAGATAATCGATCTTTGAAGTAAGGCTTGAAGAGAAGAGGAGACAGGAGCAAAGAGGCTCCCAGTCGGGCCAAAGCCGGCAGCCGGCCCACCGGCTGGGATTCCTCCCAAGA
>JAGPOY010004717.1:0-11676 GCA_018983105.1 Silene uniflora | reverse complement strand
GTGTAATCTATGTTGTCTTATGGATGCTTACGTTTTGTACGGCTGAACATGAAAGATGCATGATATATGAAAGGTTGAAAGGCAGTATGCAAAATGCATAAACATGATATATGTATGAAAAGGTTGGCATGATATGTTTAGAAAGATTATGTTACCGTTTTGTACGAATTGCATGTAACATGTTGTGTTAAGAAAAGATTTGACCCCGTCGTATGTAAGATATGAACATGAAGTACATGTTATGTTATGAGCATGATTTACGTGTTATGTTGTGGCTCCTATACCATAGAAACATGCATAGGATACACATGTTGGATGAAAAGTGTGAAACGGTAGTACGAAACAGCATAACTCGATCGAGTAGATGCAGTACTCGGCCGAGTAGAGGTGACTCGGCCTAATTTTCTGGTACTCGACCGAGTAGGGTAGACACAGTACGGAACAGTAGCCACTATAATGAGTGTACTCGGCCGAATAACACAACTACTCGACCGAGTAAGGCTGACTCGGCCGAGTAGAGTTATGACCCGACCGAGTAAGATTTAGATTGACATTCTGGACAGCTACTGTAACGTGTGTACTCGGCCGCATAGTGGAACTACTCGACCGTGTAGGGCTGGCTCAGCCGAGTAGAGCTATGATTCGACCGAGTAGGACATAGTGTGATTTTCTGGGAAGATTCTGGAGTAAGGTGACTCGGCCGAGTAATGAACTTACTCGACCGAGTCGGCTGTACTCGGCCGAGTTGTCCCTCAACTCGGCCGAGTAACTCTTTGGGCGGACATGTTTAATTTTGAGCCATAGGCTGATGCTTACGTTTACTTGTTTATTTCTATCAGCTCAAAATGCCGCCAAAGAGATCGGATGCTCATTTGTTAGCCGCTGACATGAGGCTAGATAAGATAGCTAGGTTGATTGAGCAGAATGAGAGTCTCAATGAGATCATCAAGCGGGTAGGTAAGGAACCGGGAGAGATGAGTGTATCCAAGATGAGTATTGTGATCTCTCGCTTCTACCCTACAGTCTTTGAGGGTACAGGAGAGCCCAAGCTGCTCGACAACTGGCATGATGTGATGGAGAACCTGATGGAGGTCATCCAATGTCCGGAGGACTTAGCTTGCAAGTAGACCAGGTTGCGTTCTACTTGAGGGATGTTGCTGGCGTATGGTGGAAAAACGTCAGAGAATCTGCTAGGGAACACTACCGGAACCGGGGCCAAGGGTTCATTCCATGGAAATCTTTCAAGTCGGAGATGAGAAAGAGGTTCATACCGGAGCATGTTCGCAACAAGCTAAGGGCAGAGTTCGATTCCTTCGTTATGACTAGGGATGGCAGTGGGTCGGGGACCCGACCCAGACCCTTAGGGTTGGACCCTTATGGGTCGGGTATGGGTCTGAATTTTTGAGACCCGAGCGGGTTCGGGTCAGGTATGGGTCTTAGATATCTATTTCGGGTCCGGGTCCGGGTCTGATTTATGGGAGCCGGACCCGACCCTTAGACCCGTATAATTAAAAAAAATAAAAAAAAAATCAAGTCTAAATCTAACAAACATACAGCGTTCCCAATTCACTGCCTTTCATTCCCAAATATTTCCTTCAACCCAATTCACCTCTAACCCTAAACTCACCTCCAACCCTAAGCCTTGACCTTAAACTGAGATTATACGATGGCGGACGGCGACGGTGACCGTTGAAGATGACCACCATCATAGAAGTTTGACCAACAAGAAGTCCGACGACAATCAAGAAGGATAAATCCCCTTTTTTGGGGTTTTTTGATTCAAATTTTCAATCCTTCAAATTTTAGTCATTTTATTGTTCCTAAATAGTGAATCCTCAATATTTATGAGGTGATTTCATAATAGCCTATCTGGTGAGGATTTTAAATCCTTATTGTTTTCTTTCCGGAGAGTTTTCTGAAACACCAACATTATGCCAAATCTCGTTTAAATCCTTATTATTGGTGTTTCTGTTTAATTTTTGAAGCTTGAAGTAGCATGGATGTGCAATCAGTGGTGTTTGTGTTTGATTTTTGAAGTTTGAAGCCCTCTGCCATTGTGGGCAAAGTATGCCCCTTTCAAAATTACAGAAAATGCATCAACCACTCTAGACCCGTGGGTAGACCCGGACCCGACCTGGACCCGTTGGATATGGGTATGGGTCCAATAATTTTAGACCCTTTAGGGTCTGGGTCGGGTCCGGGTCCAGTGTTGGGGGCATGGGTCCGGGTCCGGGTCTTGCTGGACCCGACCCAGACCCGACCCACTGCCATCCCTAGTTATGACAGAGGAGATGACGGTGGCTGACTATTATCACAAGTTCTATGCCTTGTCCCGCTATGCTGCAGATACGAAGTTGAGTGATTTGAGCTTGGCCATCCATTTCGAGAAGGGGCTACACTTCAAGATCTTGGAGAAGCTACCTGCTGGGACGTTATCAGACCTGACTGAGGTATATGAGCGAGCTGGGCATCTTGAGCAAATTATTGACATGTCTAAAGAGGCTAGAGAGCGTGCTGCTGAAAAGAGAAAGGCTGAGAGTGAGGGTAATGGTCAGGGCAGTTCCAAGAGGGGAGGCTACACCCAATCTCGGGGATACTTTGGAGGATCTAGCTACGGAGGAGGATCCAGAGGTGGAGGTAGAGGCGGTCGTACTTCTAGTGAGTCATCTCCAGAGTATGGCTAGTAATAAGCCAGCTGGATCGTGGTATAACCAGAATGGGCAGAACGGCAATGGTGGAGGGTCTTATCAGCGTCCGACTACCACCAGGAATCAGACGACGGCAGCTAAGTCGACTACATCAGCAGCTACAGTGCAAGGAGGGGGTCCAGCTAAGAGTAGTGGTAAACTATTCATGATGGAGAAACAGGCGGCCGAGGACGACGCGCAAGTCGTCACTGGTACATTTTCTATTCACAACACCTCGTCTTTTGTTTTGTTTGATTCGGGGGCAACCCATTCTTTTGTATCTAAGAGTCATGCCAAAAGTGTGGGATTAGGAGAGTATGAACTTGTAACCGATAATGTGTTTATACCTTCGGGGGAGTCAGTATCATGTAATAAGAAGTATAGAGATGTATCCATATATATCGGGGAGACGAACTTTCCAGTTGACCTGTTAGAATTTCCATTAGATGGGTTTGAGGTCATTGTTGGGTTGGACTGGTTGGGTAGACACAAAGCTAAAATAGATTGTCATCAGAAGAAGGTGTCATTAAGAGGTTCTTAGGGGAAGAGTGTGTCTTACCATGGGTTTGTGGTCAAACCCAAGTTCAAGTTGATTGCAGCTATGACCCTAAAGTCTTATTTACGGAAGGGATGTCCAATGATTCTTTGCCACGTTTGGGATAACCGATTTGAAGTGCCAGTAGCATCGTAAATACCAGTCGTGGGTGAGTTCGTGGATGTCTTTCCTGAAGAAATACCGGGGTTACCACCGAAGAGAGATATCGACTTTAGCATCGACCTAAAGCCGGGGACCGGACCGATTTCTAAGGCTCCATACCGTATGGCGCCGAAGGAACTGGAAAAGCTGAAGAAGCAACTGGATGATCTGTTGAAGAAGGGATACATTAGACCAAGTGTATCGCTTTGGGGAGCACCGATCTTGTTTGTCAAGAACAAGGGCGGTACCATGAGATTATGCATTGATTACCGGGAGTTGAACCATGTAAGAATAGATGACTTATTCGATCAGCTAAGCGGAGCTGGAGTGTTTTCAAAGATTGACTTGAGGTCGGGTTACCATCAACTGAGGATTAGTGACGAAGATGTGCCTAAGGCAGCTTTCAGATCGAGATATGGACACTACGAGTATGTGGTGATGCCTTTCGGGTTAACTAATGCACCGGCAGTGTTTATGGACTTGATGAACCGGATTTTCAGCGAGTTCTTGGACCAATTCGTCGTGGTATTCATCGATGATATCTTGGTCTATTCTAAGACTAAGGAGGAGCATGCAGAGCATTTGAGGCTAGTTTTACAGAATTTGCGCAACAACAACCTCTATGCTAAGTTGACCAAGTGCGAGTTTTGGTTAGATAAGGTGGAATTTCTGTGTTACATTATTTCAAAGGAAGGTGTTTCGGTTGATCCAAGTAAGATTTCGGCAGTGTCGAACTGGGAAGCACCGAAAAATGTGGCAGAAATTTGGAGTTTCTTGGGTTTGGCAGGTTGTTATCGGAGATTCGTGAAGGATTTTTCAGTAATTGCGATTTGACAACATTGATGAGAAAATATACGAGATTTTACTGGGATGAGAGTTGTGAGATGGCGTTTCAGACTTTGAAGGAACGTTTGACGACATCTCATGTCTTAGCTTTGCCAGAAGGGAGTGAGAATTTCGAAGTTTACACAGATGCTTCAAACAAAGATTTGGGTTGTGTTTTGATGCAGAATGGGAAAGTGATTGCTTATGCTTTGAGGCAGCTGAAACCATATAAAGAGAACTACCGGACGCATGATCTAGAGTTGGGTGTTGTGGTTTTTGCTCTCAAAATCTGGAGACATTACCTCTATGGAGCGACATTCAAGGTGTTTTCAGATCACAAGAGTTTGGAGTACATCTACACTCAAAAGGAGCTGAATATGAGACAGCGTGGATGGATGGAGCTTATTGATGACTACGATATGGAAATACTGTATCACGAGGGGAAGGCCAATGTAGTAGCTGACGCGTTGAGTAGGAAGAGTGTACATTCCTTGTGCACTCAGTTATCTTTGATGCAGCTAAGAGATGAGGTAAGAAAGATGGGAATCCACATGATTCGAAAGGGAGATACGGTTAGTAACTTGGCAGTTGAACCAGAGCTCTATAGCGAGATTCGAGAGAAACAATTGCTTGATCCCAAGATCATAGAGTGGAAAGAGAAGTTGAATGACTCAGAGAATTCGAGGTTTTCCATTCATGTTGACGGTAGTCTCCGTTTTGATGGACGATGGTGTGTACCTAATGATGCTGAAATGAGGAAAGCAATTATGACTGAAGCACATTGCACTCCTTATTCAGTGCATCCGGGTGGTGATAAATTGTACAGAGACCTAAAGAAGACCTTTTGGTGGCCAGGAATGAAAAGGGAGATCGCTGAGTTTGTGGCTAAATGTTTGACTTGCCAACGAGTCAGGGGTGAACAAAGAAGACCGCAAGGGTTGGTACAATCTCTTGAGGTACCTGAATGGAAGTGGGAATCTATATCCATGGACTTTATTGTGGGATTACCGAGGACTCCGCAGGGTAATAACATGATTTGGGTTATAGTGGACAGATTGACGAAGTCAACTCACTTTATTCCGATGAAAGATACTTGGAGTAAAGTTCAGCTAGCTAATGGGTATAGAAAGAATGTGGTACGACTGCATGGAGTACCAAAGGATATTGTGTCAGATAGAGATGCGCGATTCATATCAAAGTTTTGGCAGGAGTTGCAGGAATTGATGGGTACAACCTTAAAGATGAGCACAACATTTCATCCTGCGACAGACGGTCAAACTGAGAGGACGATAAATTTGGAAGATATGTTGCGAGCTTATGTGATGGAGTTTGGTGGAACTTGGGAAGAGAGACTTGACTTGATTGAGTTTTCATGCAATAATAGTTACCACACAAGTATCGGTATGGCACCATTTGAAGCTTTGTACGGAAGGAAGTGTCGTAGTCCAGTTTGTTGGGACGACAGTGCTGAAGCTGTGGTTTTAGGACCAGAAATGGTACAAGATATGGTTGAGCACATTAAGATGATCAGACAAAAGATGAAAGCAGCTCAGGACCGACAGAAAAGTTATGCAGATCTGAAACGCAGACCTTTGGAATTTCACTCAGGTGACAAAGTTCTATTGAAAGTCTCACCGATGCGCGGTGTAATGCGATTTGGCAAAAGAGGGAAGCTGAGTCCGAAGTACATCGGACCTTATGATGTGTTAGATCGAATTGGCGAGGTAGCTTATCGGCTTGCCTTGCCAAGCTGCACTTGATAGAGTACACAATGTGTTTCACGTATCACAGCTAAGACGGTATAATCCGGATGCGTCGCACGTGTTGGAGCATGAAACTATTGAGCTAGATGAGACTTTAACTTATGAGGAGCTACCGACAAAGATTTTGGATCAAAAGGTTCGAAAAACAAGGAACGGTGAAACTACTATTGTGAAGATGTTGTGGTCTAATCATGAGATAGAGGGGGCTACGTGGGAAGCCGAAACAGCTATGCGCGAGAAGTACCCACATCTTTTTGACGAGGTATGTTTGGTTACGAGGACGTAACCTTATTCTTTTAAGGGGGGTAGGAGATGCTCACATCTTGTTTTATGGTGTTTTAGATGTGTTTTAAGCTTTATGTTGTTTTCTATAGAGTTGGTTGGGGTAAGTTCCGAGTTACGAGTATCACATGTTGCGTCATATTAAGTGTCGAACCATATGTTTTATCTTCGTTACGGGTATGAGTTGAAACTCGGGGACGAAGTTCATTTCTAAGTAGGGAAGACTGTAATACTCCGTTTTCTGTTAAGAGTCTACTCGGCCAAATAGTGTCTACTCGGCCGAGTAGACGTTATGACCTGTTGGGCAGTAGTTCTGCCGAGTGTGTACTCGACCGAGTACAGAATAGCTCGGCCGAGTAGCGAGTACTCGGCCGAGTGACACTGTAGCTCGGCCGAGTAAGTCTGACGGGTTAGGCGATCCGGTTTGGATTAATTATGAATGGTTTATAATTATAAAAGGACAAGTTACTTCTTCAGAAACAGTTTTACGTACATTGCTTTCACAAACCCTAAACCATTCCTAATTACTCTCAAGTCAAGAGAGAACTCAGATCTTCGCCTTCCGTCGTCGTCATTTTGTAAGTATTACTAAGATCTACTTCTCGTATTATTTATTTATGATTAATTCGGTAGATTTGTATGAGAATATGATTAGGGCACTACTTGATGATATATACTGTAATTGTTAGGCGGTGATTTCGTAGAGGAATCTTTATAGTTGGGTGATTGTGCTTTGCTTGCGGATTTGCAATCAGGTAGGGTTTCCCTACTCAGTAATTCATCTTTGTGACGATAATGTATTGATTAACTGCTGAGGCCGATAGCATGATGTGATTTCTTGTATTGATTGTGTTGTATGAATGTTACGGCTGAAAGACGGTTCCGGCTGAGTGAGTCCATACTTGGGAGATGGTCAACGCCCTTTGATCGCTCCTTGTGACTCTCATCACAAGGAGGATGTGCACATTAAGGACCTAGGGTTTCACTTGTTGCGATGAGTGGCTGCGTTGACGAGGTTGTGTCACTGGCTGATGGATACCTGTTGCGATGGGTATCTGGCTCAAGGGATTGGATATGATTAATTGACTTCCGCTGTTGTTATTGATTACGTTGCATCGATATTATGACTGGTTATGGTTACTGACCCCGTTTGTGTTGTCTTTGACCTGCTGTGATCCATCGAGGGTGGTGAGCAGCTTGTAGCAGGTTATCATGTTGACGAAGTCGGTTGGAGGGGACACAGTCGAGTCTAGTTCTGCAGTTGTAGCTTCCGCCTAGTTTCAGTTTCAGTTTTTAGACAGTTGTAATTTGGTTTTCCATTTTGGTTTTGAGACAGTTTAACGATGTAACTTTTAACGTTGGTTTACTTATAATAAATTGTCTTCTATTGTTACTTATGATGTTCACTACCTCGGGCAACCGAGATGGTAGCATCGATCCTTATATGCTAGGGCAGTCCCTGGTAAGGGGCCTTGGTATATGGAGGTGTTACACTAATCATATGATCAAGGATTGTCCGACATGGGAGAAAATTAAGGACAAGACTAAACGTGAAAAGGCCAAAAAGGAGTTTAAACAAATGATGGCATCATGTTGGAGAGATCTCGACACAGAAGATGAAGAAGTTGCTATTCTATGTTTAAGCAACATTAGTCTTGACTTAATCTATGACAGTGATGATGATAGCATTGATTTAAGCTCAGATTGCTACTTTCTAGGAGAATCCGATTCAGGTGATGAAGAAGAGGTAACTAGTTTTATGACCCGTAAAACTCACGGGTTCGGTTTAAGGATCCTCCATGCACTTTTCCTCTTTAATTTGATGGTTTTTCCATTTTTCATTCGTGGTTTATCTCTATAATTATTTTAGCCGTTCATATTTTAGGTATGTTTTACTGAGCAAGAAAATAATGTTTCTATGAATCGATAACAAAAATAAAGTTGGCATATGAGACCTCCACGATATCTCGTACTAATATACTCATATTTTATGAAAGTAAAAGATTGACTTTTAAGGAGGATGATGAATTTGAATTTATGGCAAATTAATGAAATAATTAAAAGTTAAAAAAGATGGAAAGACGCACAGAGCATTTGTGTAGGGTTCTAATTATTGCTAGGAATATGCTAGAAATTCTATCAATTTATTTTCTTTTATAGGTGAAATATTTTCATAACGGTAGAATATAAAAAGATTAGCACTAAATTATGATTATTAAGTGAAATAATGCATGGTAAATGAAAGTGTTTAAGTAAGATGAATAAATGGAGAGGGTCTCATTTAAATTCACCCGATGAACATTGTTTTGGTAATTTTTGGTGGATTAGGTCAAGGTAGGTCAAAGAGGTCTTATACGTTATTCTAATGTGATAATATGTAAAATACGTAAAACAACAAATAACACAAGGCCTTTGGTGACGCGGAAAACCCGATGTGGGAAACGACCGCGGGAAGGGACGGTACCCTTCCAAGGAATGCACTAGCTTTGTTAAAGTGGGACGATTACAACGAGCAAGAGATGGTAATATTGCTAGTACAATTGTTAGGGTTTTGTGCTTATGCGTGTATGGGATTTAATAATCATGCACGATTCCTCCTTGTCTTCTTATATAGGACCTAAAACCTAGTAGGGTTTAGGTGGCTTTCCCTCCAAGTCTTCTTATGGCGCCTCCATGCCTAATGCTGAACCCTCCATGGACTACCTGCTGCCTCCTGGGCTTTAGATGCTAAGTCTTGCTAGTTCGGTCCATAACTCGTCTGTCCCTCTTTCCGGATTTGGGCATTGGGCCTTACTCCCTTACGCGGCCCAGTATGGCTTAACGCGAGTTGGGCCCCGCTCTTTCTCTCTCCGCGGGTGATGACTTAATGGGCCGGGTATACGGATTTATACCCAAATAGTTTGCCCCATAATTTTGAGCGAGATTCGTCTTCGTTGATTGAGCGGGAAATTATCAGTTTCCAAATCCTGCGCAGACTTTCTTTCCTTCTTCCACACGCTCTACCCCACCCCCTCGGTTCTCTCCCCCTCGATCCTCTCCCTATTAATACCCATTAACTACCCCATAATCATCATCCCCAACTAATTCCTATTCCCATTAATTCCTTCATCTTCCTCTCTCCGACTTCCACTATTCGTTCTCACCGCCGTCAACCTTTTCCTTCCAGGTAACCCTCTTCTTCTTCTTTCTTCGAATATGGATAGATCGGGTCAGGCTTCGTCTTCTTCTGCTCACGAATTAATGGCGGATGACCCTTTTATTTCTCGCTGTCTTTTTGTCGATCCTCACAACTGTGACTCTTCACTCACCTCTGCCGATATTCCTCGGATTAAGGCCTTGCTTGGCCTCGGGGATGATGTGGAAATCATCATCCCTGGTCCGGGCCAGAAGGCCGACGTCCGACGCCGGGGTTGGGTATGCCTGTATCTTTACCCGTTTAAGTACGGTCTTCGTTTTCCTTTTCCTCGCTTGATTCTTGACTTCTTGCGCACCAATAACTTCGCAATGGTTCAACTCTTTGCCACAATATGGCGCGTGCTACTATACTCTCTCGCTGTGAGCGAGAAGACTGGTGCCAGGATCTCCTTGGGGGATCTGGCTCATGTGGTCGGTATCCGATCGCTTGGGAGGGGTCAGTACTCCTTCCGTAATATTGGCGAGCCTATCCATAAGCATTCCTCTAAATCGAGGGATGAGAAGTGGTTTCAGGAGTTCTTTTACCTCAAAGGTGGACTCCATTCAACCTCCTGTGGAGGGTCTCTTCGAGGCTTGGCAGCTAACTCGAGTAAGTAGCCTTCTTCGTTCTTTTCATTGGATTTGCTTGTCTCACCATCTTACTTTTCTGTTTGCATGTAGCTCCTACCCCTCTGGTTTGTATTGGTAATCCTGCTGCTTCCAGAGAGAAGTTCTTCTGCATCCCCCAGAAGGAAAGGTTGTTCCCAGAGTATCTCCCAGGCTTCGCTGCTCCCTCGACTTCCAGTCCTCAAACTTCAGCCCGCAGCATGTCATCTTGTATGTGTCTTGCATCTGATTGTGCTTTTGGTTGGTTGAATGCTTTCTGTAATCTGTGAATACCTTGCTGACTCTTGTCCCTGTCTACAGCTGGTGCCAGACTCGATCCCTTTGAGGCCATCCTTCAGAGTGCTACCAAGAAGGGGGCCGCTGAGAGTCCTGCTACTCCTTCTTCCTCGAAGAGACCTGCGCCTGCTCCTTCCTACACTCCTGCAGCTGCTTCTGCTCAACCTATTGATGTGCGCCTTCGCTCTGCTCACCCTGTTCAGGTTCCTCTGGAGATGTCTCCACTGTCGCGTCATCCTCTCACCCCTCCAAGGAGCCCTGTCACCATTGCCGATGATATTACACTGCAATTTCCTGAAGGTTTTGGCAATGTTGACGTCGTCCCTTACTGGCCAGAGATGGATCAGCTTCTGTTCCCTACCGTAGCTGCGTCCTTCAAAGAATTCAACCCTGAGGAGATGGCTGCTAATGATGTGCATAATGCTTTCATGGTAACCTCCTTCCTTTCTTTTCGAGCCTCTCTTCTTGTTTCTTATCCCATATTATGTCTGCTGATGCCATTTCACTGCTTGCAGACTCTCCAATCTTCTTTGTACAATAAGAGGATGATTGGTGTGGTACAAGCTGGTAACCGCGCTGTCAACCGCAAAAATCAGGAGCTTGTTCAGTCTTTGACTGACATGGAAGATCAGTGCACTGGCCTGAGGAAGAGGGTAGCTGATTTGAGGGGTGAGCTTGCTGGTATGAAGGAACATCAGGACGCAGAGGTCTTCAAGCTTACTGAGGCTCGGGAGATTCCCAGGAACATGACGGAGCAGGTAAAGGCATCCGAGGCGAAGATGAAGGAGATGGCTTCCCTGGCTATGGACGTAGTGGCTCATGCTATTTGTAACACCCCGTAATTTGGAGACCTTTATTATACTTTACAAATAATATTTTAATATATTTTTAATTTAATATTAATTTATTTGAAATAATAATAATTTGATAAAATATAATTTTATTTTATTTTAAAGTAATGTAATTATTTTTGATAGTTTAAAAATGTTTAAAGGTTATTTAAACTAAATTTTAACATTTTACTTTGATAAAACCGATTTCGGACAAAAGTCGTAAAATTGGCATTTTCCCATTTCTTAAGTTCGTTAGGTTAATGGATTTTGTCATAATTGCTTAATAGGCCTTGGAAAATTGTTGTTATTGCATAAAACGGAAGTTGTATGCATAAAGATGGATTTTTGGCGAAAAGACGGAATTTTTACCCGTGAAATGGACCCGAAACAGGCCCAACCAGACCTGGTCAGGCCCGGTCAGGCCCGCTGGGTCACGGCCCGGGTCCGGCCCGGTTTGGTTGAGTCGAGTCTTGGGCGTTTCGTGCGGTATTTGGGTTTGTTGTTGATGTATA
>JAGPOY010004715.1:0-11677 GCA_018983105.1 Silene uniflora | reverse complement strand
CAACCTAGATCCCCTCCTATTAGTTGCACCCAAAACCGTATGAGACGATGCCGCGTGTGCTAGAAATGTTCTCCGATTGCCTTGCAATATGGGGAGAACGTATTGTGAGTTTTGCGCGATGTGAGATCGAGAGAGATGAGAGGTTATGTTTCTCAAAACCCTAGTTTTTGATATTATGAATGATTAACTGACAAAAGGAGAATGACTCTCCTTTTGTAGTTTCATTCGGCCGAACCAAATTAGGAGAGTGGGCTTCACCCAGGTGTATGGTACTCCGTACTCCCAAAAAAAAAAAAAAAAAACCCTCCACTACTTAACAGTTATCACTTTCCATAAATCCTTTTTTTTTCTCCTATTTCAAACTACGTCTTCCGTATCTGTCAAATATTCATGCAATAAATTGAATTTTCAATCCAACGTAGTGGTTTTGTAATATTGATTCGTGTTTCTTATCAGGTATGTGTTAAAGTCATTTCGTGTTTTGATTTATTAAATTCCAACTTATTAGCTTTGTGTTAAAATTCCATTAAACCCTAAGAGTTGTATAATACCGTAAATTAAATTGACTTTTTATGTTTATCTCTCATTATTTATGATTAAATTTGTGGTTTTAAGTGTCATATTCATCATATAGCACTATCATATTCACTTACGATTTAGTGAATATGATAATTTAGTTTGATGAATATGTCGTATCAAGTGTGATATTCATAATAAGTCACTAGTATATTCATTTTGATTTTTGTGAATATGATAATATAATTTGATGAATATGTAGTATGTTATGTGATATTCACCACGTCTTTGCGTATTTTTACAAATTACAAATAACTACGACGTCTTTGCGTATTTTTACAAATTACCACCACGTATTTGCAAATTTACAAATAACCCCCACCATTTACGGTATATTCCCCAATCACCACCGTATTTCTAGCCCGAGCGTTATTTTTCTTAGTTTCCGACTTATTAAGTGACGATTTACGCGAATTTCCTAAATTGCCCTCATTTACTAACTCCAAAACACTCATTAGTCATTACCCAAATAAATTTCATTTTCTCCCATTCAATAAACCAAAATCCCCAAACTCATATCATAAATGTCCTCAAATTATTAGCTTCTCACTTCTCATTTTCTCAATATAATTTCTTCAATACCCACAAGATTTTCCTAAAATAAATAATCCAGTTGATGCAAGCGCCACAATTTCAGTAGAAATATTGTCCATTTAAAGGAGACAATACGCATTGCTTGAAATACCAAGGATATGTGCAATAACAGTGCAGTACTCTCTGCATGATTCTGGAAACACAGGTACAAATAATGTCCAACTATATTATGTTTCTCAATTGAATTCCATCTATGAGAGACTAACATTCAAGGATGCCATTGCCAATATTAACTCATCATTTACCAACTTTTCAATCAGATTTAATGATGGTTTGTATATATAACATCCACAACAAGAAAGATAAGAATAATGATTCAAACACCACATACATATGACATTATCATTTAGGTCTCATAATCGCAAAACGCATGGAGAAAATTCATCATGATAAAATTCTCAAGTCGTTTGATTTTGAATCTTGTGACACATGCAAATATTGCTTGATGGGAAAAAAATGACGTCATGGTCACGGGGACTAGTGAAAGAGCAATTGAAGTTCTAGCCCTAATACGACATACGGATGTGTGGGTTTATGAACACATTAGCAAAGGTGGTTATTGTTACTTCATAAGTTTGAATTACTTGAAGAGTTCGAACAAATTCAAAATGAAGTGCAAAGCCAACTTGAGAATAAATAAAGTAAAAACACTACGATTCGATCATGGTAATATATATTTATTCTCAAGAGTTTGATGATCATTTAAAATTTTGTGTAATTATTTCACAATTAATTCCGTCAGAAAAATAGATTTTTCGAACGGAGGAATCGAACCTTATTAGATATGGTTGGATTCATTATGAGTCTTGCTGACCTTCCAATTTCATTTTAGGGATTTGCATTTGAAACTACAGCTTTCAAACTTAACAAGGCTATGGCCAAAGCAATATAAAAAGACACCATATGAGATATGGATTGGAAATGTTCTAAAGTTGTCTTTTATGAAGATTTGGGATTGTGAGGTCAATGTAAATTGTTTGCTATTTGACAATCACTCACCCGAATCCGATACATGTTTTTGTGGGTTATCCCAAAGAGACTAAGAGGTACTATTTCTACAACTAAAGCAGAAACAAAATATTTGTTACTCGTGTTGGTGTCTTTTAGGAAAAGGAGTTTATTTCCCAAAAGTCAAGTGGGAGTAGTATACATCTCGAAGGAGTTCGTGATGACGAGCAACAAATAAGTGAGGTGATAGCACATATGGATGTTGTAGAAGATGGTGTGGGTTCGCCCACATCCCATTTGTCACCCCACCAGTTGTCATTCCCCAGTGTAGAAATAGTAGATCTCATGTTCCGCTGCAAAAAGGTTTATAAAAACTTATTTGGCATAAAGGTCAAAACTAATGATTTTGGAAAATAGGCAACCTACTATTTACATAGATGCTTTGGTGAGTCAGGACTCCGAGAAATGACTAAGAGTCATACTAGTTACACTGATGCGAGCTTCCATAGTGACTTAAGATGATTTCCGCAGTTAGTCTGGTTTCATTCTTTGTCTCAATGGAAGAGTGGTGAGCTGGAAGAGTTCTTTGCAAAGCACCCTCGTAGTTTTTATGTTTGAAGCCGAGTATATAGCAGTGACAAATCCAACAAATGAGCTTATTTGTAAGGTTCACACCAATGCAATTGTCGCAAACTCATTTGACTAAAACGCTTCCACAACCGAAGTATAAGAGTTATACTAGGTCTATGGGAATTAAGCCAATGGGATTTTTGGCATTAAAATTGTGTTTGAGGAAATACGGTTATTAAAACATGGTTGATGTTTTGGAATGTTCGTCTATATTGATTTCTTATTTAATTGGTTGTTTAGTATTAAATAAAATTTCCACAAAGCGTGTGATTTCTCTATAGGATTATCAAAAGTGTTTTGATAAGTGGAAAACTATCGGTGAACAGAGATCACAGTTTAATTAAGTCCCTAGTTAGTATCACTAAATTGGACATAAGTGATGAAACAAAAGACTAGCATGTGATTGTTTGATAGCGCAATTCCGTGGGCTATGGGAACATGGGGATGTTCACTCAATCGCGTGGATATATTAGATATATTGTGACTTGAACAAAATGGATTCTAAAGTATAATCAATTTCTATATTTAGTGGATTCCTTTGACATGAGTATATCATTCCAACCATGATATGATTAGTATGCATTGACACTGTTAAACGCCGCGCCATAAAAGGAGGTTATCAAGGCAGTAGTCATGGTGACTGAGAATTGAGTGGGAGTTTTGATGATACAAGATTGGATAAGTCCTCCTATACAATAGGATTGGTGTCTAGGCCTCTTGATGAGCAAGAACTGAGAAAATGCGTGGCCATGCTAGATTGGATTAAGAAGTTAATCCTTGTTTAAGCAGTTCGAACTCGGGATCAAGGAACGTAATTTTGATGGAAGACATAATGAACATTGGATGTTAATTATGTTATCAAAATTGACATTAAAAGACTTGAGAAGTTTTAGTATTGCGATATTGTCTACGGAAAAGTGGGAGATTGAAGGAATTATGTCCTAAGACATTTCCGGCAATTACTAAATATAATATAGGATATAATATGGAGATAATTATTATATTATTTTATTGAATCATAATTACTTGCTAGAGAATAATTATGGTAGTTAATAACAATGTGATTAGATTAATGACTAAAATAATATAATCCTATAAGGTCACACATATAAGCATAATAAGGAAATATAATATCAGTCCTATAAGGAAACGGATATGAGGTACCGGTTTTTGGAAAGGAATATGAGTTCCTTCCTTATTCTAAGTAAACTCTATTATGGTATGTGATACTATGTATGGGTACTAAGGTGATGGAAAAGATTGATAAATGAAGCTTTTCCATAAGAAACCACAAGGGAGAAAACATATTGTTCTTCCTATATATCGTCTGCCTCAAGCACCCATAAAAGTAAGAGAGCGATAGTGATCCATCTCTTCCGTTCTAGCAGACGTGGGTTTCCGGGTTGTGCTTGTGGACCGAGTAGAGGAGCAACAAGTGGGGCTCTTGGATCTCTTTTATATAAGCTATTTGTGGAATTTGTTGAACTTATTGTGTTGATGATGACAAGTCCTTTAAATCCTTCGTCCCTCTAAAACTTAAGGTTATCTAGCAAGTGTTGAATGGCAGGTATGCAAAAGAGGTGTTCATGGTGAAGGACAGTTGGAGCCTTGAGTCAAGACGAGTTCTTTGTTTAGCTCCATTGTAAAGGTGTAAGTTTCAAGATACTCGTAACTGTGAACTGAACAGTCTTAGTGACTGTTCAGTTAAAACTCAGCTTTTATTACTTGACAGGCACGTCATTAGAGTTAAAACTCAGCTTATATTACTTGACATGCACGTCATTAGAGTTAAAACTCAGCTTATCTTAAGTTGATGAAAAACATGAGTCAGCCACATCCCATAGGGTAAATCCTGTCTCTGATTGTGATTAAGTTCAGCTGCAACTTCACGAATATGATAAAACACCACAGCAGCTAAATTGACGGGTTTACGTAACATAAGATGATACATGAGTAGTAAATCAGAAATCTGACAGTGTCCACGGGAATGGGGCTGAGGAGTTATCGTTCGCCGAATAACATTGAATAAGAATTGATGAGGAGCATCAAGCAAACTTGGGCTAATCTGATTCTGAACAGCATTAGCCGAGGGGTCAAAGTACTGAATGACCTGAAGAGGGTTCAAATCATGTAACGAGGGCCAACTCTTCTTCCCTCCAAAGGAGTCCAGACCCATATGTGGAATATTAAACATTCGAGCAAAAGTATCGCTCCTCAAGACAAAAGTCTCACCATTAATCTTAGCAGATAATAGATTACACTGATTATTGACAGAAACAGATTGATAAAACTGAAGAATTTCAGGAACAAAGACACCACATTTAGCCGAGAACATTTGGGTCCACTTTTGATCAGCGAGAATGTCCATAAAAAAGGAAAAATCAAGTTTAGAGTCTAACCAAGTAAGCGGATAATACCGACCCGGTAGAATTTGATGCTCAAGAAGGTTCGTACACTGTACCAATTCTTCACCAGAAATCTCCACATGCTGAAGAAACTCCAGAACCCGTTCCTTTTCTAAAGATGTGCACAAATCAGCATTTAAGGGAGGAACAACAATATCTTCTTCATACCCCGGAGAATCAGAGCGTTTTCTTTTAGAAGATTGTCCTTTCCCTTTCTTCTTAGACTTTTCTCTGACAATTTTGATAGCCGTTTTTACATCCTTTTTCCATTCCTCTTCACTCAAATTCCCATCATCTTCGACTACGAGTTTCCCTTTTCCCGACACCGGAGCCGAAATACCTGGATTTAAATCATTTGCCGTCGGCGGTTCAGTTATAACAATTCCTTTTGGGCGTTTTGGGGCCCTTATGGGAACAGGGGGTTTCGCGAATGCATCTGGGGGCAACCCCTCGGATTCTGTGACCGATGGCTCAAAAGAAGTGGCATGCATGGTTTTTGAGCGAGTGGAGATGGTAGTAGGAGAAGGTGATGATTTTGTTGTGGGGCTAGGTGTGGTTGTAGGCGGTTGGGTTGGAGCGGTAGGGGTGGTTCCGGAATCAGGCGAGAGTTCAGGTATGGTTGTGGAATCGGGTTGGGTTGGTGTAGCGGCGGTTTTGGATTTAGAGCGGGTTGTAGTGGTTTTGGAAGGTGGGGTTGGTTGAGAACTGACGGTGGTGGGTTTGGCGGCAGGCGGTGGATTTTTCTTCTTCGCCATGAGAAGTGTCGAAGAAGCTGCTGGGATTTGAAGTTGAATTTGGGGATTTTTGATTTGGGGTTAGGGTTATGTGGGATTTGGACGGGTAGGAAGGTATATATAGGGTTGGTGAAACGGGTATGGGTATGGGTTGGTTTAGGTTTTAATTTGCCAAAAGTTTGTAGACGGACATATCAAGTTAATAACGACTCAAAAATAAATCTTCTTATTACTAGTCTTTTGGTAAACCCGACTAGAGTAAGCAGACTGCGACCAAGCACCAAACATTAGGACAAATTATTAACTTAATAAATTACGACCTCTCCTATCTAGTCAATCATCGAGGGATCGACCATCATACTAAATTGACTACGAGCCACTATTCAAAAGACCTAATTCCAATCAGATTTTCTCAAACTGTTCTCTAGCCAATGGTTTAGTAAAAATGTCGGACAACTGATCTTCCGTTTTGCAAAATTTGAAACAAATGTTTCCTTTTTCGACATGATCACGAAGAAAGTGATGACGAATGTCAATATGCTTTGTCTTAGAATGTTGAACGGGATTTTTTGAAATGCAAATCGCGCTAGTATTATCACAGAAAATAGGAACGCAATTCATTATCATACCGTAATCCCGCAATTGTTGTCTTACCCACAAAATTTGAGCACAACATTGAGCAGCAGCAACATATTCACTTTCAGCAGTTGATAATGCAACCGTATTTTGTTTCTTAGAGGCCCAAGAAATAAGACACGGTCCTACAAAAGTAGCCACACCCGAAGTACTTTTTCTTTCAACCGAACAGCCCGCATAGCCTGCATCTGAATATCCCACAAGATTAAAATTGCAGTCCATTGGATACCATAAATATAAGTCCTGAGTTCCAATCAAGTATCGAAGAATACGTTTTACCGCAACTAGATGTGACTCTTTTGGATTTGATTGAAACCTAGCACACAAACACACACTAAAAAGAATATCTGGACAACTAGCTGTAAGATATAAGAGCGAGCGAGCCTATCATACCTCGATACACCTTTTCATCGACACTTTTACCTTTCTCATCTTTGTCTAGTTTCAATGTAGCGCACACATTGGTGTATCTTGTGGAGTTGCGGTAGTCATCCCAAATTTCTTTAGCATTTCCTTAATGTATTTTCTTTGATGAATCATTATGCCTTGTGGAGTTTGCTTGATTTGAAGACCCAAAAAGAATCCTAGTTCGCCCATCATGCTTATCTCGAACTCTGACTGCATAAGATTTGAAAAATATGCACACAATACATCATTAGTTGCTCCAAAAATAATGTCATCTACGTAAATCTGAACAACTAACAAGTCTTCTTTCACCGGTTTTAAAAATAGAGTTTTGTCCACTGAACCTCTTTGAAAACCATTTTCAAGAAGGAACTTTGATAGTCTATCATACCAAGACCTAGGTGCTTGTTTAAGACCGTAAAGTGCCTTATCTAATTTATAAACATGGTTAGGAAATTTACTATCTAAAAAACCGGGAGGTTGTTCAACATACACTTCCTCTTCCAAATAGCCAATAAGAAACGCGGTCTTAACATCCATTTGGAAGAGTTTGATACCCATATAAGCAGCAAAAGCAATAAGTAGACGAATGGCTTCAAGCCTAGCCACGGGTGTAAAGGTTTCATCGTAGTCGATCCCTTCCTGTTGATTGTATCCTTGCACCACAAGTCTTTCTTTGTTTCTCACAATTACACCTGCATCATCTAACTTATTTCAAAATACCCATTTTGTTCCTATTATGGAACGATCTCTTGGACGTGGTTCCAAGTGCCATACCTTGCGTCTTTCAAATTGATTAAGATCTTCCTGCATAGCAACCATCCAATCAGGATCAGTCAATGCAACATTAATATTAGACGGTTCTAGTTCTGATAAGAATGAATAATGAGCACAAAAATTGTTCAATGAAGATCTGGTTTTGACTCCCTCATAAATGTTAGTTAAGATATTATCCAAGGGATGGGAACTTTGATGCTTCCACGGTCGTGGAATAAAAGTTTCTGTCTCTGGTGGAGATTGCCCCTGTCGTCTATTCGATTTTGTTCATTATTCACTTCCGTTTCTCTTGAAGCATTTGAGCTGCTAGAAGCCTGATTTAAGTCATTAGACAGTCCTTCTGACTGTTCTGTTGCACCTGAACTTGGTGATTCTTCATTTCCAGACAGTCCAGTGTTCTATTCAACTCCCCCTGAGTTTGTGGGCTGCTCAGCATTTGTTCCTTCTAGCGACGAAGGTTCTTCGTCCATTTCAGGTGGGTCATCTCTTATGAAACCAATCTCAAGATCATCATCATCATCATCATCCTGCAATTCAGCGTTAAGCACATTAGTTTCATCAAAAATAACATGAACGCTTTCTTCAAAACACATAGTTCTCTTATTGTAAACTTTATAGGCCTTGCTTTCGTTCGAATATCCAATAAAAACCGCCTCATCACTTCTTTGATCAAATTTTCCTAAACTGTTTTTTCCATTATTATGAACATAGCATTTTGATCCAAAGCAGCGGAAATGTGAAATATTTGGCTTTCGCCCATATAGAAGCTCCTAAGGCGTTTTCTTATGGAAAGATCGAATAGCAACACGGTTACGAATATCACAAGCTGTATTCATAGCTTCGGCCCAAAAGTTTCTAGGTAATTCGCTACAAAGTAGCATGGATCTTGTCATGTCTTCCAAGGTTCTCTTCATCCTTTCAACTACTCCATTTTGTTGCGGTGTCCTTGGAGCCGAAAAGTTATGATCAACGCCATGTTCCCTGCAAAATGATATAAACGCATCATTATCAAATTCTTTTTCATGGTCGGTTCTAATGGAGATTAATTTATGACCGAGTTTGTTTTGAAGCTTTTTGATTAACACATGAAATTCTTCGAAAGTTTCACTTTTAGCATGTAAGAATAAAGTCCAAACAAATCGGGAATAATCATCCACTAGAACACATACATAAAGACTACCACCACGACTTCTAATCCTCATAGGACCACACAAATCCATGTGAATGAGTTCTAGAGGCTTGACAGTGCTCACGAACCTTTTAGGTTTGAAAGAACTTCTGACATGTTTACATCGAGCACAAACATCACAAACTCCCTCAATTTCAAATTTAATAGAGGGCAAACCATCCACAAGATCGAGTTTGAGAAGTTTGTTCAATGATTTAAAACCGACATGTCCAAATCTTTTATGCCATAAATTAGGATCGTTTTGCATGACCGACAAACATTTAATGGTTTCTCTAGGAATACTTCCTAAGTCAGCCACATAAATGTTGTTGACTCGTTTACCTTCAAGAACAATTTCATTGGTACTTTCCTTAATTATGAGACAAAGATTTGCATGAAATTCGACTTTGTTGCCTTTGTCACATAATTGGGAAATACTAATCAAATTGTGTTTAACACCTTTTACAAGCAGCACATCATCAATGGAATGTGAAAGAGACTTACCAATTTTACCAATGCCAACTACCTCACCTTTTTTATTGTCTCCAAATGTCACATTTCCACCATCGAAGGCCGATAATGAGAGAAATTGGTGTCTATTACCTGTCATATGTCGTGAACATCCAATATCAAGATACCAACAGCTGCCTCCTCTCATACGGCCCTGCAAAGTAGACTTAGTTAGATGATTTAGGAACCCAAACAAGTTTGGGTCCCTTCTTATGACGAACAGTGTCTAAAATATCTTTCCTAATCCACATCTTCTTAACAACTCTTATGTTATGATCAAGATGAGTCAATCGTTTTTCACAAGCGTTAAATACGTGACCTATGTGTCCACAAAATTTGCAAAGAGTATATTCAGGTAGACTCACATACTTACGCTTGCGAAAATCTCTCTCAATAGGCTTAGGTCGTTTAATTTCTTCAGCTCTGGAGACATTCTGTTTTGAACAGTCGGGAGGAGTGTTTACTTTCTGTCCAGGAACCCAGACAGTACGATATTGAGAATCATTTTGTCGAAGGTCAGAACGTGAATCATAGCCTAATCCAAGTTTATTGGTGTTCTTTGATTGATTAACAAGAAAATCTAGGACGGTACTGCTACCTTCTCATTTTGCAACAAGATTTCTAGCATTATTCAAATCAATTTGGGGGCCAAGGAGACGGTGTTGAAGTCTCAGCTTGCCTCTGCTCAGAATGCGGCTAGGGCCAGCAGGGTTTGCGAGATAGCGACCAAGAACGCTGAGAAGGTTGTCCGGGATGAGTTGGCAGCAGAAAAGTTGGCTGTACAGGAGTTGCTGAAGAAGAATGAAGAGCTGGGGGCTGAGAAGGAGCTGGATGAGGCCAGGTTGGCTGATGCTGCTCAGTATTTCTTTGGCAAAGGGCGTGTGGATGCTATGAGAGATCCTGAGGCTTCTCGGGCAACGTGGGATCCTGATCAGGACGAGAGGATCTTGGATGAGCGCTTTCCTGACTTGGCCTGTCTTGGTGCTGAAGAGGAAGAAGTGGAATCTCCTTCTTCTCAGGGTAAATCTGGTGATGCTGACGACGCTAAGGAGGGATCTGGTGATGCTGACAGGATTGCCGCTTTTCTTGCTATTCCTGAGAGTGAGCGTACCTGGCCTGCCAGTTTGTGCAAGGAGCCTTTGCCTCGTTAAATGAGGCCTGCACTGGACAGTCTCAAGTCAGGGAAGAGTAGGGTTGTTCCTAGTTCTACTTCTGGTAGACTTCTGGATCTTTTTTGCTTATTCTTTATTATGTTTCTTTTTCTTTTGTATTCGTTGCAACGTTCTCGTTCTCATGTAAGTACCCTTGTGTTCTGTACAGTTTACAGATCTTCTGCTAGGCTGGCCGGTTTTTCTGCTTCTACTCTGAAGGCAGGTTTGGCCAAGATTACTGAGGGGTCTAAGAGCAAAGGAGCTTCTGAGAGTGATAGTGAGAAGACTCTGGACGTGCTGGTCTCCTCCCAACCTATTCCTGAAAAGTTAGTCTTGGCGAACTCGCCTGGGGTTGCCAGCTCTTCGAAGAAGAGGAAGAGGGTTACTATTGGTGATGCTGATGAGAAGGAGGAAGAGGAGCCATCCGAGGCTATTGCTGCTCAGCCAATCAGGCAAATTCCTGGTCAGGCTGGAGATTTGGAGGCTGCTATAGGTGAGCTGCATGAATTCTCCCAGGCTGTTGATCAGAGGCTACTTGCTGGGGATACCTTCGAGTCTTCTGCCAGGCTAGTGGCTTCAGCGAAGGCCTTGATGGTTACCTTGGCTGCTGCTACCCATCAGGCTAAAGAGGTTTATTTTTTTCCCCATTCTTGTACCGTCTTTCTTTGTTTTCTTTAGTTCTCAACTTCCTGACCTGCCTGGTTATTGATTCGTGTAGGTTCTGGATGGTAGCCTGGTCAGCGGCTGTCAGCTAATGAACTCCCAGGCACGTATTGATGTCTTGGAAAGGGAGGTGAGCAGTTTGGGGGCCAAGGAGACGGTGTTGAAGTCTCAGCTTGCCTCTGCTCAGGATGCGGCTAGGGCCAGCAGGGTTTGCGAGATAGCGACCAAGAACGCTGAGAAGGTTGTCCGGCATGAGTTGGCCGCAGAAAAGTTGGCTGTACAGGAGTTGCTGAAGAAGAATGAAGAGCTGGGGGCTGAGAAGGAGCTGGATGAGGCCAGGTTGGCTGATGCTGCTCAGTATTTCTTTGGCAAAGGGCGTGTGGATGCTATGAGAGATCCCGAGGCTTCTCGGGCAACGTGGGATCCTGATCAGGATGAGAGGATCCTGGATGAGCGCTTTCCTGACTTGGCCTGTCTTGG
>JAGPOY010004714.1:0-12520 GCA_018983105.1 Silene uniflora | reverse complement strand
CTGAACTGAACTGAACTGAACTGAACTGAATGGAGCTGAACTGAACTGAACTGAACTGAACTGAGCTGAACTGAACTGAACTGAACTGAATAGAGCTGAACTGAACTGAAATGAGCTGAAATTAAGTCCGAAAGAACAGGGCCTTAGTGTCCAAGTAATTGAGTGAAACCGTGGCTAAGCCTGTCTTCTGGAGTTCAATTGTACAGACGTGTAGACTGTTCATTTCGTCCACTTCCTGCATTATTTTCGTATCATGGACACTGGTGCAACATCTCATATGATGTGAGTCAATCAAAGTAATCTCTCGTCTTTTTCTAATTCAAGCAATCATAATGGTATAATTACCCGAAATGGTCATTCGATTCCAATAAACGTTTTTGGTAATACAACTCTACCCCAAACCTCACCCATCTCTTACCCTTAAATGCCCGACATGCCACGCAACTAGTCAAAAACATAGTATCACAGTGTTGTGGGCGGGGCTGCTTGGATGGTGTTGAACCTAGTTTGTTTTTTTGGTTTTACTGATGATGTCAATTATGGGTAATTTAATTAATTATAATATTGGTGCACGTAATCCGTTTATGTGTAAGTTTAATAGACAAAGCAAATTGAAAATAATGGATGATCTAAATAATATAAAGCGACATTATTGTAAAAAGATTAAAAGTTATGTCGTATCACAAGCTACCTTAAGAAGATCAATTTCATAAGAGAATGAAAATTGAAGAAAGAAGAGTAAAGATAGCTTAATTGATTAGCTTCTATGTTTGTGTTAATGATTCAATTCTATTCAAACAAAACACAAAATTGCCTTAAAATATATTTCGGTCAATTTGAAGCTTTAATATTTTCGGAAAATATTTTATCCAAAATTATATTTGATTGATAAAATTTCGAAAATTATTTTATTAGAAGTTCATTTTTAAAAACTTCATGGATATTTGAGGATATGAGAATAAAAAGAATATTTGAGCTAGTCTGATATCTTCTAGATATTTTCGATATTCCACGATAGAATATATTATTTCCATAAGACAAGGACATTTTTAAATTTCCGGCCTTATTCTAATGAAATAATATCTTTCATGATATGAAATAATTATATTGGAAATATTTTTATATCTCATATCTTACTAAACAATATCTTTGTTATTATTTAATTATTTATTTAGGATAAAATCTTTTCAAAAGATCTACAAATTTCATGTACGTTATTTGGTCAAACTCGCTTATTTGATCAAAATTTCAGGTACCTTATTTTTTTATTAGCGTTTGACTTAAATAAGCTACCTTAAATGAAATGATACCTAGAGTAGCATTTGAGATTTCTGGTACCTGATTTGCTTTTATTTTCCTCTTTTACCCTTTAAATCTGCACTATTAAATAATTATCATATCCTTTTACGTCATTTTACCAAAATCAGTTACCTTTTCAGTTAATTTGTCAAACATTTTTTGTATCAGTCACCTTATTAGCTCCTAATTTTCAGCTATCTTATCAGTTTACCTTTTCGGGTTTCAGTTAGTTTTTCAGTGTTCAGTTACCTTTTCAGGTTTCAGGTACCTTTTCAGCTCGTTTTACCAAATAGAGCCTAAAGTTGAGGGGTTAATCACTACACGTCAAACTTAAGGGGCTTAATTTTACAATTGAACAAACTTAACGAATTTAATTGCTATTTTCATGGTCTTTTGTGCGTGTGAAAATGAGAGGGGCACAATCAAAAACGACCCGTAAAAAATAGTCTTATACGTATATGAAATAACACCTCCAAGCTGTAAATTATAACGAAGGGTGAAAAGCACCATCACCCCAAAAAAATTGTGGATTTAGATAGATTTATACCTCAATTGCGAACGGTTGTAAACAAGAATTTATGAAAACAAAATGCTTTCTATAGTTTTCATAAGAGTAACCCAGTTCATAATGTTTTTGAATCATATAGAGTAAAAGCTAAATGGTGTTGAAAATTGTTGACGTAGAAATGTAAATACATACACGACTTTCAGATTGTATATCTTGTAATCTTGTAACATATCATGGCTTCAATAATTGCTGTCTGAATAAAAAAATTAAGCCAATTAATTATTCAATTAATTTAGCCATTCCATGATCATTGAAAAAAAATATGAATGGAGATCTTATAACCAAAAAAAATCAGGCCGACTAAGTGATCGTGCAGTGAACGGAAATGTCGATTTTCTTAATGATCAGCCATAATTTATTTTACAAAAAAACACTTATTTTAATTGAGCAAATATTGTTGGATGGAATGCTTCAACAAAAAAAAATTATATAATTCACCTTTGTTAGCTATATATATGTTCTTATATGTTAGGCCATATATAGCAAATTAAATAATTAAATAAATAACGTAAAAACAATACCCTAAGAAAAAAGTTGAAAAAGAAATGAGTGTTATGGAATCAAAACCAATAGAGTCTAACGTGGTAGAGCTCGAAGGGACCTTGTTAAGGGAACCCGACCCATTTCCATACTTAATGTTAGTTGCATTCGAGGCCTCGGGTCCAATACGGTTTGCCCTGCTTCTCTTAGTTTGGCCCATTGTGCGTTTCCTTGGCCTAGTGGGCTTAAGAGATGCCGGGTTTAAGCTTGCCATTTTCATTGCGGTTGTGGGGGTTCGGATATCCGATCTTGAGTTTGTGGGTCGGGCCGTGTTACCGAAGTTTTATATGGATCATATTGATATGGATGGGTGGAGGGTGTTTAGTGGATATGATAAAAGGGTTGTGGTGAGTAAAAGCCCAAGGGTCATGGTCGAGTGGTTTGCTAAGCAACATTTGGGGGCCGACCAGGTTATCGCCAGTGAACTTGTTGTGAACCGGTTTGGCCGAGCTACCGGCTTGCTTACAAATGTCGATATTTTTTTGAGTCAGGTTCGGACGTTGGTTCCTAAAAAAGAGTTGGTATGTACTCTATAAATTTTGTTTTAACACGCATGATGTGCTATCTTATCTTATTTAATTTCTTTTAACATCCAAATTCACTTCTTTAAAAACAAACTGTAGTCGTAAATTAATTAGATTACAAGAGAATAATGACCCTATTTTTTATGTGTAATGGGAACTAATTAAGAAGGGGTATTGCTATATCACGTCCCTAATTTTATTCGTTACGCACTTACGCCCCTATAAAAACATTTGATGATAACAATTTAAATAATGACTAACTAGTATAGATCATGAGCAATGCATACATGGTATTTAAAAAGTTTTTCTTTTTTAGTGAATGATTTGGAGACTTTAAATTGACACCTTATTAATTTTTTTTTTTTTTTATATTTCACCATTGTATTTTAATATTAGAAATAAAATTGAACTGTTACTAATCAAGAGAATTGAATACAATTATGAGATGTGAATTTTAATGAAAATATTTTTTTATCACAAAACTAATAATTTCATTTTGTATAGTTTCTCAAATTATATTGATAATTTTTTTTCTTACGAAAATAAAAATATCATTTTATAGTTTTGCTTTGTATGGTGTACGAATTGAGTCTCATGTTTCAAATTGCAGGACCAACAAAGCCTTAAAAACCAACCACTTCCGGTCATTTTCCACGACGGCCGCCTTGTAATGTTTCCAAAACCCGCCATTGCACTCCTTATCCTCGTGTGGTTCCCAATTGGTGTGATTATTGCAATCATCCGCGTTGTGATTGTGTTCGTCCTACCAATATGTGTCTTACCCTACGAACATCTACTATATGGCATACTTATTAAAGTTCGGGGAGATCCACCTAAGCCGTTGCTTACAGCCAACGGCACCCCAAGTGGCGTATTACTTGTATGTAACCATCGAGTCTTCCTGGACCCGGCCATTGTTGCTACCGTACTAGGAAGAAAGATCTCGGCGGTTACTTACTCACTTTCACGACTCACCGAAATCATTGCGCCATTTAAAACTATTCGTCTAACTCGAGATCGGGACGTTGATGCTAAAAAGATAGAGGATGAATTGAAAAAGGGCGATACATTCATTTGTCCTGAGGGAACTACGTGTCGTGAACCGTTTCTTTTGAGGTTCAGTGCTTTATTCGCTGAGCTAACTGATCGAATAGTACCTGTAGCTTTAAACTACAAGCCTACCTTATTTCATCCGTCTACGGCTCGAGGGTGGAAAGGTTTTGACCCAATATTCTTCTTTATGAACCCCTTTTGCCATTATGAGGTGATATTTTTGGACCAGCTGTCGGTCGAGGATACTTGCTTAGGTGGTAAAAGTTCATATGATGTCGCGAATGATGTTCAGCGACAAATGGCAGCCACATTGGGGTTTGAGTGCACAAACTTGACTCGAAAGGATAAGTATATGTTCCTAAAGGGAAATGACGGAAGAGCGTAATTGTCGTAGGGGGTGTGGATTCTGGATTTGGATCTTACTAGTATCGGTGCCCGGTCTTGTCTGGATTACCTTTATTTAGAATTAAATTTATTTTCAATTAAATAAAATTATTTTAAGGTTGCATAACTCATAAATTTATCATTAATATATTTTTCTATGAAATGTCTTAAAATTACGATGAAATAAATTATGAGGCAAATTTACTACTCCCGCTCTTAATATTTTACTTAAATCTATTGGTTAGCTAATTGTTCATATATATACTTTTTTTTGTTTTAATTATTGTTAATTTCACTACTGCCGCATTAATGTTGATTAATTCGATCATTACTCCCATTGTTACTTCTATAGCTTACACTATTCTCGCTCGGTGCCAATATGGTTACTTTGACTATTCAAATGAGCGATTACTATCATAATACTATATCCAATGTTATTACAATTCTTTTCACTAATAAGAGTATTACCTTTACTATTTAGGCATGCAATTTTGAGAGACATATATATTTAGAGTAAATTAGATTTTACTCCCTTTTGAAATCAAAATTGCTAAAATTACTCCCTTTTGAAATTGTTTGCTAAAATTACTCCCTAAAGTTGCATTTTTTTGCTAAAATTGCTCCAAACTCCATTTTAAGTGACTTATTTTGTCTGTTTTTGAACTTATTCCGTTTATGCCTTTGCCAGTCTATACATTGAAAGGTATATCTATGTAAACAAATGAAGGGGGAGTTCAAAAATAGAGGAAATAAGTCAAATTAAATTGAACTTTTTGAAGCAATTTTAGGAAAAAAATGCAATTTAAAGAAGTAATTTTAGGAAAATATGCACTTAAAGGAGTAATTTTAGCAAAAAATACAACTTGTGGAAGTAATTTTAAAAAACCATTTTAAAAGGGAGTAATTTTAAAAAGGTTGGTTTTAGAAGGGAGTAAAATCTAATTTACTCATATATTTATATGCATTAAATCAAATAGAAATAGTTATGTTATTATATTTTTGGAAATCTAGCTTGATTTATTTACTTTTTAATAGTTTCTAAAATATAACACACTCATATTTGTTATGAAATATTATCGTATAATATTATATGGATGTCCATATCTTAAAATATTCTAGAATGTATTATCTTATGGAAACTCTACCCTCTTTGTATGTGTATATATACTCCCTCATAATGGAATAAGAATACAGTTCTGTCTCTCTTTTATTCTCTCTATTATCTCTCTTGTATTTATTTCACAACACGTTATCAGCACGAACTTATGATGATTGATATGTAAATTATGTGAGAGAATTACCACATTAGTCTTATTAGGAACAATCGGGTAGTCATTAATAGCGTTTATATTTGTTAATTTTTTGATGATAGCTTCATGTGTACCTTAATACTGTTGACTTTATTCCTCATCTGAACACTTGTTAATATTTTGATGATAGGAGTAATGATGAGTCTTGCCCATATATATATATGAGACACATATTGTGTCCTATGGCACATCATTTATCTGACCGGTTTTGAGAAAACTTAAATTAAGTTTATATGATACATATATTGCTAACCAGAAGTTTAGCATGATAAATTGTCAATTAAAAAATGGTATGTGGTAACTTAAATTACCGAGACACAACCAAGTGCTTATGAAATATTGCCATATATTGTGCGCAAAATGATAAAGTTGGCATGAAATGGTTAAGATGTGACAGTTAAGGGCATCCGGGTTCTTATTATACCCGTTTTGAAAAACCTGAAGTTTATCTTAAAAGGAAAATATAAGTGCTGAAACTCTCTCGTGTAAATTTATTAAAGGCAAGACATTACACGAAAACTGAGTATATTTGATTTTGGAGATCACAGTTTGATTATTACTAGTATGGGTGTCCGTCTTCGCCCGGGCTACCTCTATTTACCGTTAAAATATATTTTTAATTAATTAAAACTATTTTAAAGTTGCATAACTCATAAATTTATCATTAATATATTATTCTATGTTACGGAGTATATCTTAAAATTGCAATGAAATAAATTATGAGACAAATTCACTACTTTTGTTATTAATATTTTACTTAAATCGATTGTTTAGCTAATTTTTCATATATACTTGATTTTGTTCTTTGAATTGTTACTTTTATTCACTACTCCCGCGGTAATTATTGTTACTTAATTATTGTTACTTTCACCATTTGTACATTAATTTGATAATTTCACTACTCCATTTGTTACTTCTGTTATTTTCACTACTCCCGCTCGCTGCTAATATTGTTACTTTGACTATTCAAATGAGTAATTACTATCACATTACTATATCAAAGTTTACTTTTATTACTTTGCCTACTCGAAATAAATATATTACATACATTTATCAAATTAATTAAGTCAAAATAATTATGGAATATTATATTTTTTTGGAAATCTAGCTTGATTTATTTAGTTTTTAATAGTTTCCAAAATATAATCTATCTATCTATCTATATACTTAAAAGAGGAACTTTTCGAGCGATTTCATTGGTTATTGCTTTTATTCAATAAATTATGTGTATAAATAAAAAGAAATTTTCAATGATATTTATCTAAAGTCTATATAAATAAAGATAAATTTTGGTTTAATTAATAGAACTTGAGGATGAGTTTAAATCGCAAACATAATGATAAAAATAAGAGTTTTACTATAGTGCAAACAACTCATTACATATTAAAGATGATTTATACAAACCGCTTACAAGTTGAGTTCATTCCCTTTTGCTTTTTTAATTTTCTCTCAATAAACCTATGTTGATTTACGTTATAATTAGTCATGTGTCATACATTTTTTAAAATGCTTCAGTTGAATAACTATGATGTTTGTTGACGCGGTACATGCTCATATAATTTAATTTGTAGACTATGATCGACATTATTTATTTATTAAAAAGTCCAAGTTTGTAGAATAATGTATATAAATCTTATAAAAGAATTTAACATAAGATAATGTAAAAGCTAAATTTGGTTGAAATAAACTTTTAGAATTCTATGTATGCCTCTTATACTACTATTATTATAATTTAATTTAACATAAAGATAATATATAAGATCTTATAAATCTTGGTTGAAACAAACCCCTACGTATGCCTCTTATTCTACTATATGTATAGTCGTATACTACTAGCACAAGTTTTTATCGTGTAAATTTCGAGCTCGGGTAAAAAACCGGCCGTATTTCGGGTTTTTAAAATACAGGTTTCTATAGATTTTAAATCAGGTTTATACGGGTTTTGGGCCGGATAAGAGTTAGAAACGGGTTTGATTAACGCATTTTTACAAATGCTTATTTTTTTTAAAATTTAAATTATAAATTATAGTTATTCTTAAATTTTATAATTATAAATTTAACCATTTTTATATACAAAGAAAACAACATATGAATTTTACTTCATTTACAATCTTTATATTTGTCATATCCATACATAATTGAAGAAAAAATTTTTTTATCACAAATTGGTAATTAACTACTACAAGAATTTGATTAACAATAGAAAAGTTATATAATTTTGAACATAAGAGAATTCTATCTGTACAAATACTCAATATCTATTTGAGTAGGAAAAAAAATATTTGTATAATATTACACAGTGTCTATCTATGATAAAAGATGTTGAATATAATATCATTACAATTTTGATCAGAAACATATGTAAAAAATCTGTACCGATCACGATCCTAAGTGACCGACGCCAACTATTATGCAAAATGGTTTACCTAAAAGAGCAATGAACACATGAACAATTGTCACACATATTGATCAAATTATAGGTAGATATTCGTTATAAAATGCTTTCAAAGCAACAATCGCAAGATAAATATCTGAAGTTATTTTTGGATATTACCCGGCCAGCGGCCGGGCGTGAAATCTAGTATATACTTATATTCAAATGAGTGGTTATTATCATATTATTATATCCAATGTTGCTACAATTCTTTTCATTACTAATAGAATTACTTTTACTCTTTAAATATCTAATGAGTGATTATTATATTCAATGTTACTTTTATTACTCTCACTACTCGAAATAAATATATTACATATATGCATTAAATATATTACATATATATATGCATTAAATTAATTAAGTCAAAATAATTATGGAATATTATATTTTTTTTGAAAATTTAGCTGGATTTATTTATCTTTTAATAGAGTTTCCAAAATAAAATATGCTTATATGGAGTATTAGTTTATGTTAAAATAATTAACATCTTTATACTAATTAATACCATAATGAGACATCTTTATTTTAAGGAAAATTACCATATCCTGGTATTCTCTAAATTTATACTTCAACCAAAACTATATAATATTTACATTGAAGTCTCTTATTTAGGTCCATCGCACAGTGCTATTGATTTAAAACTATATAGTATAATTAATTTGTATAGAATTATTTATTTACATTGAAGTCCCTTGGTTTCTGGAATAATATTGATAGTATTGATTGATTGATTGATATGGGTTGTTGGTCTCCGAATTGGGCATTGTAATTCAACAAATTTAAAATCCAACTGCATTATATGTTACTCCCCGAAATATTTTGTTATTGTACAAAAATGCCCGTATAAATTCTCATCAGGGATATAAGAAATTAAGATATAAGGTGGGTATAGTTTTTACCATCTTAGGGGGAGAATGATAAGGAAAAGCTGGTAAAAACAAAAAATTATATTATCCCCAACTGAACCTAAAGTTCAATGGTTTGTTTTCAATATAAAATACATCACGTAGAGGTTCACGGGATTACAAATGATGGTATTCATTTGGTTATAAAAATGTATTATAATACCAGACCTTATCAAATTATGATATGTTACATTAAAATCTATGATTTAGTTATAGAGAATTAGCCCTATATGTGGTATAGCGAGCTATAGATTAGTCATAGAAAGTATATGTAATGAAATTACATTCTTGCCAAATTGAACATTATCCACACGTGAAATATAGTGTGGGAGTCATATCGGTTCACATATTTCAAATAAAAGGAAAATGGCAAACATGGGCAGTTGGTACTCCTATGGAGTAAAGAAATTTGGATGTCTCGGAAGTGACATAGATATCTAATGATAATAGATGGCCTAAATAGAAAATGGATGGTACCGTACATATTCAGATATCACTGGTTCAGTACTGACAATATCACAAGATATTGAAATTATATCGATATATTTAAGGAACCGATATGCATTTGCGCGCAAAGTTTAATGGACTAGAAAATGGGGATCTTATGTTTAAGTCCATTTTTATTGTCGACACATAATCAATTATTATGAATGGGCTCGTGGACTCGAAATCCATTCATTTACCTGAAGTCAATTCAGATTATGATTATTGAAAAAGAAACTGAACAATTTGCATTATCGAGTCATCATCATGTGCATTTAGAGTTTAAATTCATCATGCATTTAGTTTTAATATTTACATTATTGTTTATTATTATTGCATTGTTTTAGAATATGTTATTTAGAAATTTATTTCATATCATATGCATGCACATGTTAATAAATGTTTAAAAAGGAGAAATGTTATCTTATGAGATACTTCAACGAGGATAACTCCATGTAGGAGCCTCTTATAAACGATCATCAAATAATGATGTTTGATTAATTGAGTTTTGGGACTCATGAATATATATGAACCTCTACGACACGATTGAAAGGTTATTGTGATTATTTCCAAAATGGAATATTTAAACTCCTGTAGAGTTTACTTGAAATTATTATTGTCTCAACCTGAAGTTTGAGCATGCATATGAGAATAAGGTATTAGATGAATTTTTCAATAATTATGGGATTGATTCTCCTGAAGACAATGAATTCAGGAATGATAGCTACACACTTTTTCCTCTTCGACTAGTTTTTGTCCCAATGGGTTTTTCTAGCGAGGTTTTTAACGAGGTAGCACTATAACCGCATTATTACGCTACACTCATGTCATCATGATTTTGTTAAGATGACAATTGTTTTAGACATATAATGTTATGTCATATATTGGGGAGAAACTCCATCATAATTATGGAGGTATTATTTAAAATGAAGATTCAAGAGTTATGTTGAAATGATTATATCCAGACTGTGAGTTCTCAAAGAAATATGATATTGAAGCTGTCACGGATTTCTATTGATCAAAGATTCAAGTTTATCAACCATAATGAGTACTACTTCAACGATCATCCAGAATTAATGTCAAAGCATTGATCATTTCAAGATATATCAAGTTATGTAATCATCAGGGGGAGCAGCACGCATTGTACTATTTTTCCTTAACCATGGTTTTGTCCCACTGGGTTTTCCATGGAAAGTTTTAACGAGGCAGCTTGTTAAGCGTGTTTGAAGATTAGTGTACTCTTTTCCTTCACTAGTGTTTTTCCCACGGGGTTTGTCTAGAAAGGTTTTTAACGAGGCATATTTTTCAGTGGTGGACATCCAAGGCGAAGTGTTATGAAATATTATCGTATAATATTATATAGATGTCCATATCTTAGAATAATCTAGAATGTATTATCTTATGGAAGCTCTACCCTCATTGTATGTGTATATATATATGCCCCCTCATAATGGAATATGAATACGATTCTGTCTCTCTTTTATTCTCTTTACCTTCTCTCTATTATCTCTCTTGTATTTATTTCACAACAATATTATATTGTGTATGTTAAATAATTAACATCTTTAATTTATGCTAATTAATATCATAAGTGGGTCATGTTTATTTTTAAAAAAAATCATCATATTTCAGTGTTCTTTAAATTTACACATCAACCAAAACTACATAATACTTTTTGGCCAAACACACCATTTTTTAAAAGTTAAACAAAAAATTATCAAAAGCTGAATATTTTTTGCCCATAGAAATAGAAGCAGCAATTTGTTGTTTCTGTTTTTGTAAAACACTTTTGAAAAATTAAGCTTGAAAAACAAAAACTGATTTTTGAGAATTGATGTCAAACATGCTCTACATATTGTTTATTACTCCTGTAAGTCTATAGCCATTGATATTGATATTACTCTTAAAGCTCAAAGCACGAAGGTTGAACATCACAAAATACACAATGGAAAACAATATTAAAGCCCTGTTCTTTTAGACTTATGTGTTGTTTGACATTGCTTATGTAAAATAGTTTTTCCTTTTTAAAAGGGGTTTATTCATAAGTTACTTTTTTGAAAAGTTTTGGTTGTTTGGTCATACTTTTGTAAAAGTGGTTTCTTATAAAATTTACTTCGTATATGTTTGGCCTAACTCCTTTCATCCAACTTATTTTTGCTTTTTTTTGGCTCTCTATGTGAAAAGCAGAAGTAGAAGTAGAAAATACCTACTTCTACTTTTAGGGGTGAATAATCACTTTTTGACTTTTTAAAAGTAGTTTTAAAACTCCTTAATTTACCATGTTTGGCCAAGATACTACTTTTTTAGTTACAAAAACACTTTTAAAGCTTGGCCAAATAACACCTTAATTTTGCTAAAGTGAACTTATCGGAACTGTACTGAATGTATAGGAGCTCAACTGAATTTGTAAGAGTTAAACTGAAGTGGACATATAAGAGCTGAACTTTTCTAAACTGAATTTATAGAGTTAGAGTTACACAGTCGATCTCCCATGATACTTACTCACCTAATAATTAGGCTGAAATCTACTAATTTTACTCAATATGTTGTTTACCAAACAGGATCAGGGTAAAATATGTAGGATTTAGTAAATTGTGCGTAAGATTTAACTATACCATAATAAAAGTGATTATAATATTATACCAAATTAATATTTATTTGCATGGAGAAATAATCAACATGTCATAAAACACAATATGTAAATAAAATATACCATCGCCAACCTTCAAAGAGTATGCACCACCAGCATAATCATATCTTTTTTTTTTTTATAATTTTTGTTTGGCCCAAAATCCGCATGTTGGGCTACTAGGTTGAAGGCTCGACTCGAACAGGCCCATCAAAAGAATACTCAAGCTAAGGGCCCTAGACCGATCAGCAAAGGAACGGGTAAAGGGAACTAGGCCCATGTACCGGAATAAATATCCCAAGATATTTATGGAGATCGATGCCTTGAGACGGAAGCAAGGAAAATTAGGGTTCGAAGGCTATATAAGCCAAGCTGACGAACGAAGAAG
>JAGPOY010004713.1:0-11679 GCA_018983105.1 Silene uniflora | reverse complement strand
TAAGTGATCGGCAACAACATTTTCCGCCCCCTTCTTGTCACGAATCTCGAGATCAAATTCTTGCAAAAGTAAGATCCATCTAATCAACCTTGGCTTTGTAGCTTGCTTTGATAGTAGGTGCTTCAATGCGGCATGATCAGTATGCACAATAACCTTGGACCCAATCAAGTAAGAGCGGAACTTGTCTAAGGCATAAACAATTGCAAGAAGCTCTTTCTCCGTCGTGGCATAATTAATTTGGGCCGCATCCAAGGTTTTGCTAGCATAGTAGATAGCATGGAGCACCTTGTCTTTCCTTTGTCCAAGCACGACACCTACCGCATAGTCACTTGCATCACACATGAGCTCAAATGGCAAGCTCCAATCTGGTGATCGAATAATAGGTGCGGATATCAAAGCCTTCTTGATCCTATCAAAAGACTCAAGACAATCATTAATAAAGACAAAAGGAGCATCTTTTAAAAGAATCTCCGTAAGGGGTTTGGCAATTTTGGAAAAGTCCTTAATAAAGCGGCGATAAAATCCCACATGGCCCAAGAAACTCCTTACGCTTTTGACATTTTCCGGCCGGGGTAGTTGTTCAATAACTTGGACTTTAGCTCGGTCCACTTCAATTCCTCTTTCAGAAACAATATGACTAAGTACCACTCCTTCATTTACCATGAAGTGGCACTTCTCCCAATTCAATACAAGATCGACCTCTTCACACCGCTTCAAAACTTTAGCCTTGTTAGACAAGCAAGAATCAAAAGAAGACCCATAAACGCTAAAATCATCCATGAACACTTCCATAATAGACTCAATAAAGTTGGAAAAAATGCTCATCATGCAACGTTGGAAAGTGGCGGGGGCATTACAAAGACCGAAAGGCATTCTACGGTAAGCAAATGTACCACAGGGACATGTAAATGTGGTCTTTGCTTGGTCATCGGGGTGAATGGGTATTTGAAAGAACCCGGAATAACCATCTAAGTAACGAAAATACTTATGACACGCCAATCGCTCCAACATTTGGTCAATAAAGGGTAATGGGTAATGGTCCTTCTTGGTGGCTAAGTTTAACCTCCTATAGTCAATGCACATACATCATCCCGTCACAATTCTAGTAGGGATGAGTTCATTTTTATCATTTTTGACTATGGTGGTCCCTCATGTCTTAGGAACCACTTGAACCGGACTTACCCATTTAGAGTCGTAAATAGCATAAATGATTCCCGCATCTAACAATTTAAGCACTTCCTTTTTAACCACTTCTTGCATATTGGGATTTAAACGTCTTTGACCTTGAACACATGGTTTATGGTCATCTCCTAAATAGATTATATGCATGCAAAATTCGGGGCTTATTCCCTTCAAGTCATCTAATTTATAGCCAATAGCTTTCTTATGACTCCTAAGCACATCAAGCAAGGAAGACAATTGACTTTCATTTAGATGAGCACTCACTATTACCGGACACATCTCATCCTTATCAAGAAAAGCATACCTCAAATTCAATGGGAGGGGTTTAAGTTCGGGTTTTTGTACCTCAACCTCTTGAGGCGTAGCAACTAACCCAATAAAATGCGAACTCTCCTCCATTAATAGCTCCTCTCCATCCAACTCTAGCACCAAAGCATTCATTTCTTCACCTCCAATCTCATTGTCACCCGCAAATGATTCCAATAGCAAGAGCGCCTCCAAAGGATCTTTAGACAAAGATCGAGGGATAGAGTCTTCTATAACAACACCTAAAATATCAAGAATGTCAATAGAATAACAAGACTCTTCAATCATAGGACTCTTCATTGCATTGTTCAAGTTATAAGTGACTTTATCTTCACATACTTCCAATGTGATTTTACCATTCTTGACATCTATTACCGCTCTCGCGGTATGTAGAAAGGGTCTCCCAAAATGATTTGGATATTGGGATCTTCGGCCATGTCAAGAACAATGAAATCCACCGGAATGAAAAACATACCGACTTTCACGGACACATCCTCCAAAACACCCAAAGGGCGTTTTATAGAGCGGTCCGACATTTACAAAGTGACACTAGTACATTTCAAGACACCCATGTTAAGCTTATCACATATAGAGAAAGGCATAACACTTACACTTGCACCTAAATCGCACAAAGTTTTGTCAACATAGTAGGTACCAATAGTGCAAGGAACAGAAAAGCTACCGGGATCCTTTAACTTGGGAGGGGACTTGTTTAACATAAAATCACTACACGCGGAGGTGAATGCAATAGTTTCAACCTCATTCAAAGTCCTCTTCCGAGTTAAAATATCTTTCATGAACTTAGTGTAAGAAGGAATTTGAGTAATTAATTCGGCAAAAGGGACAGTTACCTGCAAGTTCTTCACAACTTCCATGAACTTACCGAATTGGGTTTCTTTGTAAGCTTTAGCTAACCTTTGAGGGAAGTGACGTGGGTAAAGTCGTCACACCCAATCAAACACATTTATATACTCAACATACTAACTAGTAGATAGTAGGTAAGTCGAGGTCAATCCACGGGACCGGGGTATTCAAGTCAATCAATCTAATCAAAGTTATGCTAAAGTTGTCACAATTTAAAAGGGTTTGTAGTCTAAACTAATGAAAGCGGTAAAAACAAGGATTAAAACAATAAAGAGGAAAAACTAGGAAGAGTGGGTTCATATGGGTAATCAAGTGGTGGAACACATGTAATCAAGTGTTGGGTAGATTTATTGAGGTCACGATGAAATAGGGTCGAGGCTTTCGATCTTACAACCCTTAGGTCGGAAAGGGTTAGTTATTACCCGTACAACCTAACTTCCTTACTAGCCTATATGCACAATCACAACCCCATCTATCGAGGCTCTTTCGAGCCTTACAATAAATGGTGTAACGGTAGTCTACCAAACCATGTGTCACCAAGGCAAGCCTAACATAGAGAATCCATGCAAGTTTTGTCATTCAAGCATTTCATCAAACACATAGCATGCATAAGACATAGATGTCATAATAACAATTTAATCAATCAATCAGTTCCCAACATCAACATGTATTATATTCACCCTTTGATATTCCCCATAATCCCCCACTAATCCTAGCAAGGTCACTACTCACTGTCCATCATGTTTAGCATGTCATAAATGGTGTCAAACATCTTAGCATGAACAAACATGGTGAATAAGCAAGGAAAGGAACAAACTTGAATAAAGATGAACAAGTAAATAAAATGGATTAAGAATTATACCAAACAATAAAGGAGATGAGCATAAATAAAAGAGAATCCTTGTATAAAGATGAAGACTTGTCACCAATCTTCAATCATAAACCCAAGAGATTCAAGACTAATCTAATGAACAAGTATTGAATGATTGAATGTTGAAAGATTAATATTAATTGTGGAGAGATTGAAGAACAATTTGTGGAATGATTAAAGTTTGATGTATTCTAATCTACTCCTAATCTATTCTAATCTACTCCTAAGGGGGCTTAAGAAAGCATAAAGAAGCATAACCCTAATTACTACAAGGAGGGTATTTATACTAAGTACAAAATTAGGTTAAGTAGAGGTGGAGTGTCGTTCAAGGACATGGCGGAGTGATTAGGGGTAGCTCGGGTCGCAAGACGGTCGTCCCGGCCTGTTGTTCTTTGAGGTCGCTCGGCCTAGACATGGGTCGCTCGGCCTCGAACTTGGGTCGCCCGGCCTGGCTCTCGGTCGCTCGGCCTTCAGTTGTAATTGCCCAAGCTGATCCAAAATCAGCGCGGCTCAACTTCTAGCACGTGGGGGCTCCTCGACTTAGCTTATTTCCTTCACTTAGGCCTTTGGTTATGCCTCCCCTACATGCTTGGTCCTTAGGTGTCGTCCATTTAGCTCCGAAATGCTCCATTTATGCACGATTTAGCTCCTCCGCCTACAAGCAAGCCAACACCAATAGAAAAGCAAATAGGAGGCTAAAGAGCATGAAAGGACCCTAATAAGTACGTAAAAGCATGCGAAACTAGGTTCTTTAAGGGGGTAAAAGTGCAACTATTACGGTCACATCAGAAAGGGCACTTGGACCTTCTCCGTAGCTTTTACCTCAACCTTCTTCTTTGGAGTAATTCGAGGAGCATCCTCCACATCATCATCTTCTTCCGTCACATCCTCAACAATAATAGGATCCGCAACTTTTCTTGGAACCTCATCAACCTACTTAGCACTAGGAGGAACCTCAATCTCACTCTCAACCTCAACAAGTACCTCCTCATCATTGGGCATAGATGGCCTATCATACTTCGTACCACTCCTTAAAGAAATGGCATTGACGGTGTCATGTGGTGGGTTACCTTGGGAAGGTAGTTGACCCGTCTTCTTTTGGGAACTTGAGGAAGCCAATTGAGCCACTTGGCCCTCTAACATCTTAATGGCGGCGGTATGAGATTGTTCATTTTTGTCAATTTTTGCCAAAAGTTGCATAACCAACCCTTCAAGCTTATTCCCCCCCTTATTACCCTTGAGTAATAGTTTGTTGACCTTGGGGTTGTTGGTAAGTTATGAGAGGTGGTCTTTGTTGAATTTGAAAACCCGGTTGGGGTGTAGCTTTGTGTGGAGGCACATAGACATTTTGTTGTTAGGGTACGAAATTGTTTAGTGGTGGAGGGTTTAACACATTGGTGCTTTTGTATGACAAGTTGGGATGCTTAGTCCAACTTTGATTGTAAGTACAGTATTGGAAAAAGTTCCCAGAGGGTAAGTACTTTGCTTATAAGTTTGAAACGCGCATACCTCATCAAAAGTTGCTTGGCATATAGCGGTATTATGCCCTTGTACACCACATCCATCACAAATAGGCACATGAGTAGTTGTGGACATGGCATTGACTTGTTGAAATGGAGCACATGCTTCCAACTTTTGCTCCAACATAGCAACCTTGGCCATCAAAAGAGAGTTAGTAGAACAATCATCCGTAACTTTAAGTGGAACACCTCGCGAATTGACATATTGAGCATTATGGATGGCCATGGACTCAATTGTTGCATGAGCTACATCGGTGTCGATTTGATCAAACCGCCCATTGTTGGCGGAATCAAGGATACGGCAAGAGTCGGCATGACACCCATTGTAGAAAGTGATAGCCAAAAACCAAGGATCTAACCCATGATGTGGGCATTGTCTTTGCAATTCTTTATAACCTCTCCCAAGCCTCATAGAGGCTCTCTAACCCCATTTGACGGAAGCTAGTGATTTGGCTTCTCAATTGTTGAGTCTTCTCCGGAGGGAAGTACTTCTTGTAAAATGCAAGAGCCAACGTTTGCCAATTTGTGATTCCCATGGGGGTACGATCAAGCCCATTGATCCATAGCTTTGCTTTGCCCTTCAAAGAGAAGGGGAAAAGTATATCCCTAATTTGGTCTTGAGTGACCCCATTTTGACGGATCATGGAGCAATAGTCGCAAAAGTTTTGAACATGCAAGTCGGGATCCTCCAAAGGAGTGCTCCCAAATTGCTTTCTCTCCACAAGGCTAATGAAAGCCGGCTTAATCTCGAAGTTTGCAACCTCGATTTGGGTAGTAGTGATACCCTTGGGAAGCATAGCCGTAGTAGGCTCGGAATGATCGGAAAGCTTGCCCATCTTCTTTGTTGGTGGTGGTGTTGGTGATGATGATGTTGATGACGAACTAGAAACCTCCTCTTATTCAAGCTCAAAAGCGTCAAGATCGTCTAAGTAAGACCTTCTCGCACTTTCAACTTGTTGTGGTGAAGCGGCTCCTTTAATCTCCTTTAGAAATCTTTGTCTTCTCCGCAACGTTTTCTCGGGCTCGGAGTCCGGCGAAAGCAATTCTCCTATGCGAGAGGACCTGGGCATAAGACAAAAACTTAAAGGAAATTGTAAGTAACGGTCTCAATGAACAAGTGTTCCTTAAGACAAAAGAAAACAAGATATAAAAAACACAATTCACAATATAATAAAACCGTTTCCCCGGCAACGGCGCCAAAATTTGATAGGGTGTCGCACACCTAATCAAAGATACCCTAGGCACAACAAATTAATGTAGTATTAAGGGGTCGAATCCACAGAGAAAAGGTTTACTACGCATGAATTGTTATGGTGAATTTCTATTAAGGTCAAATTATCGAGTTGGTTTGGTTTGGTTTGTATAATATAAAAGATACGATGAAGACAATATAATTAAAGAGAGTCCAAGGGGATTGGGTCACACAAGCAAATCATATATAAATAGTCATGCCAATATTAAGATTAGATAATAAAAACAACAATTGCTTAGGCACAAAGATACCCGTTTTACAACATTAGCATCCCGATAATAATATCGTCCATAGATTGGGTCCTAGAGGCTCTCGTCTACTAGGTCACTCTACTATCACAGGCAAAGTATAACTCAAATTCCGTGTCTCTCGACTTATAGAATGAATTAACAAACTTAATCGATGAATATGGCCACTAAACAAAGATTAATCATAGAATTATGAGCATGCGATAGAAGCGAAGTGTTAGAACTATTTTTATCTCAATGTTGGCAATTTTACATATATTTTAGTGCGTGGCTCCCCTACCCCTTAGACAATATAAAATTACTCACTCGTTATGAAAACGGAACTAAAAACATGTGATAAATTAAACATGATGAAAGTAGAATTATAATGTACTAAAGGATTAAGAGGAGAAATGATATCGAAATTAACTAGTAATAAAGCTAACATGCGAATGAATAACGAAATGATTAAGGAAACGGTAAAGTAAATTACTATAAGAAATGTGGAAGGCAAAGGAGAAAACTAGAAATAAGAGTTACCGAAATGAAGAACAAAATCTTGCAAGAAGAACAAGAACAACCCAAGAAACAACCAAAATAACTTGTATTGAAACTTGAATGGGAAATGTTTAACAATTGAAAGATTAAAACTACTAATGAGATTACAAGAGAGTATGAGAATTTCTAAGTGTAAAAAGTGTGTGAAATGAGTCTTACACACCTTCCTATTTATAGTTGATGCGTGCATTTTATATAGACTTTACGGTCCATTTTGGCACGCATTTCTATGTCATTTAGGTGATTTTATGTCACTTTATACCTCGAATATGCTACTTTGTACTTTCTTTGATATTTTGTAGGTACAAGCTGAAAAGTAGTGGAAACCAAGCCAGAAGTTGTCCCGAGTGTGCATTCTTAGGAGATGGAAGAACACGGAGCCGAAACTCGTGCGTAGGGAAGCGTGAAATCGCCCTAGTCCAAGCCAAAAGCCAACTATTGATCATCACGAGCTGTGAACCAGAGAGAAGTCCTCGATCGAGCTCCTGCTATGCTCGATCGAGAGGAAGAAGCCAAAGAAGTCCTCGATCGAGCTGTCCTGTGCTCGATCGACTGGAGGCTGTTGAGGAAGTCCTCGATCGAGGGAGTAATGTCCTCGATCGAGAGGTTGATGTGAGGATTTGCTCGATCGAAAGCACCATTATCTTCGATCGAGGAGTTTTTAGTGATGGGCTTCGGCTCGTTACTTAATTAGGTTAATTACGCATTTAGTTTGTTATAAATAAGATTAGGACGAGATTAGCTTATCATTCAGACTCTTAATCAGAAACTTTTCATCGACATTTTTACTTTCACTTTTACTCTTCACTGTAACTTTCGTACGGATTTGCAATTACGCGGATCTTGAGTTCTTTACGCCGGATTTGCTTAAGACTGTAATCCCTTACTCTCTTTAATCTTAATATACTCATTATTGCTTTTAATCTCTTGTTCCTTTATCTTAATTTCTGCCCTAATTTTGTTTATGCCATTTAATTTCATTCATATCATGTCTATTATTAGTTATTCGATTGTTTATGATATTTATACCATCACAAGCATGAGTAGCTAAATCCATTGATATGCTAGGATGAGGAAACCTGTGGTAGATGCATGATAGGGTTTGACATGTTAGGTTAGTCTTGAGATGAGAATCGTTCCATGCAATTTAATTGAGATTGGTTGAATGAGTGCACGCAGGAGACCAGTTATTTAGTTAACCCCAACCTGGATCGAAAGATTGGAAGGGTGAAAGTTAATTAGGGAGACCCTAGGGCGATTAGAGACCGAAAGGGTATAATAATTTGTTTGAGACCGACTGAACTAGTTAATCTGATAGTGCATATACCATAGCAGACCGAATCCTGGCATATTCCTGTTTTATCTGATTTCACATCGTCATTCCTTGCTTTATTTCTCTCTTTATTTCTCTTCCTTTAAACTCGTAGTTTAGTTAAAAACAATTTAAAGCCCCAGTTTGTGACCTGATAGATTAGATTACAGATAGTTTGTTACCTCCCTGTGGAGATCGACCCTACTTCCGCTAGCTTCATAGTTAGTTGACCTAGGCTTATTTTTGGTGTATAACGACACGCATCAAATTTTGGCGCCATTGCCGGGGAGGTAATTTAATTATCTGTTTTATTTTTCTGTCTTGTCTTAAGGAATTTTTGATTCCTTAAGACTATCTTATTTTTCTCTTTTAGTTTGTGTATGCGCAGGCTTTCAAGGTACGAATTAGTTGAAGCTGGTCCGGAACCTGAAAGGACTTTCTTACGCAGAAAGAGGGAGTTAAAGAAGATCCGTCAGGAGGAAGACTTGAGTACTTCTGACCACTTGTTCGACAGCTGCATATTTTCTGTTGAATCTGCAATACCAGTAAAAATGCCGAATATCGCTAGTCATTCGGAGCCTACTGCTGCATCTATTCCCAAAGGTTTCAAGCTTATGACCGATGAGGATGGGAACACGTTCGACATTCGACCTTCTTACATTAATTTGGTCGAACGGAATTTGGATCGTGGGGTACCAGGGAAGGATCCGAGGAAACACATGAAGATTTTCGCTGATTATTGCTCGTCTATCCCTGTTTCTAAGGGAGTGACCCAGGATAAGATCAAGGAGGTTCTGTTTCCCTTTTCACTGACTGATAGTGCAAGGGAGTGGTTGACGGATCTTGATGGAGAGGCAGCCGGTGTTACTGACTGGACCACGCTGGCTCTTGCATTTTACAAGAAATATTTTCCGCCACAGAGGACCAACGCCTTGAGATCACAGATTACGAACTTCAAGCAAACTGCTACTGAGAATCTATACGAAGCTTGGAGTCGCTTTAAGAAAGCGGTGAGGTATGTTCCTCATCATGGGTTTCAGTCGTGGTTTCTATGCAACCAGTTTTATAATGGTTTATATGATGATCATCGCGCTATTCTGGATGCCGCTGCTAATGGGAGATTCCAGAAAGAGGTTGATGATGATAAGGGCTGGAAGTTGATAGAGGAGATGGCTAATCACTGTGCTGAGTATGGTAATCCAAGGAGTGGTACGTGGACTGTTGCTAATATCAGTTCAGATGGTACTGATGCCAAGTTTGATAAGTTAAATGCTCAACTTGATCAATGAGAGAAGAATGGCACCGGTAATCAACAAACAGTGCATTTATTGCAAAACGAAGAGGTGCTTACTTGTGAGAGATGTGGAGATTCGGGGCATTCGGCTATTGATTGCTTCGCTGAAAGGGAGCAAGTTTGCTCATTTCAGCAATATCAGCAGGGAGGTTACTACAATCTAAATAATGTCCATCCTAACTTGAGGTGGTCTAGTCAAAATGTGCTTAATCATACTCCGCCGCAACAACAAGCCTATGTTCTGTCGCATAAGCAAGGCTTTCAAAAGCCTCCATCTTTTCCTACGCCGAATCAAGCCGGTTCCTCATCTGGAGGAAATTCTGAGATTGGGGAGCTTAAATCGATGATTCAATCATTGGCGATCCAACTGCAAAAATCTGATCAAGCCAATAATGCGACTATTAAGCTATTGGAGTCGCAAATTGCTCAGGTAGCGGGGAATCAATCGACTAGGCAACCCGGTCATTTGCCATCTCAACCGGAAAAGAGGAAAGAAACGCTGAACATGATCAGTTTGAGAAGAGGACTCACATATGACAGTCCTAAAGCTGTTGTTTTTTTATGTTTCTGGCACGAAATTCAATGTGCCAAGTGCTGACAGTGATAAATCACTCGATCGAGGGGGTATTGTTGCTCGATCGAGTGAAAATGACGAAAATATGCTCGATCGAGGTGATACTGTTGCTCGATCGAGTAGTTCTGCTGCTGATGTTGCTCCATCGAGCAACTTAACTGAAGAAAGCTCTCGATCGAGCGATGTTAATGCTCGATCGACCAAGACTGCTGAAGAAAGCCCTCGATCGAGGGGATTGAGCAAGTGTATGATCAATAACGCTATTATTCAAGACAGTCGGAAGGGAGCTCCAGAGGAATACGCTCCATTTCCGGGTCGGTTGATACGGGCCAGGGTAGAGAAAGAGTTCGTGCGATTTGCAGATATTATGCGCGACTTAAAGGTGAATGTCCCATTTGCGGAGTTAATAATGAAGGTACCCTCTTACTTATAGTTTATGCGTGAAATTTTGTTGCGTAAGAGGTCAGTAGATGCCGTAGAGACTGTAGCCTTAACTGAGGAGTGCTCTGCATTCCTCCAAAATAGAAGCCCTCCTAAACTGTCTGACCCAGGAAGTTTCTCGATACCTTGTCATATAGGAACTCATTTAATTGATAATGCTTTATGTGACCTAGGGGCCAGTGTTAGTGTGTTACCCCTGTCATTGGCTAAACGGTTAGGATTCACTAAGTTCCAGTGCACCAACATGACGGTCCAGATGGCTGATCGGACCTTGTCTAGACCTCTAGGAGTCTTAGAGGACATCCCTGTGCAAATAGAGAAGTTCTTTATTCCTGTTGATTTTGTAGTGTTGGACATACCCGAAGATTCACATCCTCCCATCATTTTGGGAAGACCGTTCTTGCATACTGCGCAAGCGGTTATTGACGTCGGGCTAAGGACTCTCACTTTTCAGGTGGGAGGGGAGAACTCGTATTTGCTAAGTCTGCTACCCAAAAAGGACCTATGCTTATCCTATCGTGTCATGCTATTCCTAGTGTTGATGTTGAGCCTACACCTCCTTTACATGATATATCTGTTGTAGCTCTTACACCTCCGCCCCAACTCGGGAGCGAATTGGAGGACCATTCTTCTGTGAGTCGTTTTGCAGGTAATGGATTAGGAGCACTTACGCTGAAACCGGGAGAATCATGTTCAAAGGATGGCATTAAGAAGAAGGTTGACAACGATAAGGTAGTTCGGTTGAGCTCGAAGGACTACAGGTTGGAGCGTGACCCAAAAGATGGATCATACGTTTGGCAGAAGAAGTCGGAAATTACCGCTGCTGAAAGTATTTCCGCAAGTCAGAGGCCCCACTGCGGTCTATTGAGCTTATTTGGACACTAAGCCGGGTTTTCTACCCCGTGCAACTTGTAATAGATAATTTAATTTCTTTTAGACATTTGTATTTGCGTTTTATTTGCTTTATAGACAATTAGAATAGAGACAATTAGCGTAGAAAAATATTTTTGACTATGGACAATTTTGTGGTATTTTTGGTCATGTCAATTTTGCAGGTAAAGGAACGCGTATTCAAAGCCGTATCTCAAAATACGCGTCACGAAGGAAAAAGAGCTCGATCGAGAAGCTACATTGCTCGATCGAGGAAAAAGGGTTTCGATCGAGCTGTCGAGTCCTCGATCGAGCACAGAGGAAGATCAAAGGTCAAAGGTCCTCGATCGAGTGGTTCATTCTGCTCGATCGAGGAAGAGTGGAAGAAAAAGTCTTCGATCGAGGGCC
>JAGPOY010004712.1:0-11679 GCA_018983105.1 Silene uniflora | reverse complement strand
TGTCTCCTTTTTTCTTTTCTGTTTGCTTATGTATTTAAATTTAATAGTCTTAATTGGAGGTGCCAATTAATTAAATTGATAACTTAATTAATGATGTTATTGTAGAAGGTATGTATATGTTAATGAGATCCTAATATGGGTGTGCTTTGAACTTGGCGTAGTCATTTTGAATACCCAAGTTGGATAAGAAATATTTTTATGAGACTAGCGTAATTATCCATATTATACGAGTTTTAGGATTTCGATGGAGTATTAATTTAAATTATATATGTAGGTTTACCTAATATAAGTGAAGTAATAAGAAGATTATATATATTTTCATAGAGAAATAAAAAGTAATCGCGGTGTATATTTCGAAGTTGGGAGGTTTTAGCCGCATACTTATTATAAAATAAATTTCAATGTAATTTGTACATATATGGAAGGGTGACTTCTTTTAATATTTTTTTTATTGGTAGGAACTTGAATTCATATTCAAAATCATTTGTAAACAAGGGACGGCAATGGAGCACAAATTTTATGTTCTATATTTTTATGGTGTCAAGAATGTCCATAAGACCACAAGTACCTGAAAGTTCAATGTAACGGAATGTGTACTTGCCTTAAGACAACCAAACTCTTCTCATTTTGTTTTGCCTACCATCATGAATCGAAAATTTGGAGTCTACTAACTATGTTTTAAAATACCGCTCCCTCTGTTGTGTTCATTTATTCACCACCTTTTTTTTGGTGAGTTTTATTTAATTAAAACTAAACAAATTAAATGATTGAGAGAAGAGGAATACCTACATAAGTTATTCACAAGTTAAATAATTAAAAAAAAAAATTACTAACGATCCCGTGATTCTCACGGGCTCCAAAACTAGTTAAGCTTAATATTGATAAAGATGAAAGCAATTTAATACTCCCTCCGTACCACATCAAAGGTCACATAGGGAAGCTTGACACTATTCATAATCGTAGGGCTTTTCGATATTATTCTTAATCTATAAGACAAAATATAGACATGCGAGATCTTGTTTGATTTATCATCATGAATGCTATAAGAATATCAAATTTTTATAATTTTTAATAATGGGTAACTAAAGATATTCACGTTGCAAAACGTGCCTCGACAAATGCGAAAAAGTCAATGTTACCTTTGGTGTGGCATGGAGGGAGTATATTTTTTTAAATATGTTTGACTTAATAATAAAATAATTAAACAAATTAATGTTTGAAAACTAAGCTTGCTAGTAAAAAGTTCAAGAAATTGAAGTATTAAACCAAATAATGGTCGAAAACTAAACTTACTCCTAAAAGAATTGAAGCATTGTGAAATGATAAAGTAACTTCACCCGGCTTGTCTCGCCCTGACCGACTCTATTGCCACCTCTCGTATCATATTGCTTGTAATGTTTTACAAAACTTTTACTTTTTAGGTAAGTTGGGTCGAGTCATTGCTTAAGAGAAATTTTACCATTACCTAATTTGACTAAATAAATTGTGGTTTGAAGAATTACTATTTATAAATTAGGCCACATACTTTGCCTATTTTACTAAATTTTAACATAGATAATTGAAACATTGATTTCAAATTTAGATAGTTCACTTCATTTTCGATCGACTTGAGTTACACATGAGTGGGACATCTTATGATCTGGTGATTCTAGGATGAGTCTGTGAAGCTCAGGTCATGTCAATTCAGGATTCAAGCCAAGTCCGACTTCTACAATGGATGGAAATTTGAATCGAATACACCCATTTACCTGTAAACCATCTGAGATATTACAAAGTATGGAGTGTAAATTATTCACTAATTTTTTTTTTTGGGTAAAATTTGATCCAACGTTAGCAAATTTCTCATACATTCTTACAAAAACAAAAAAGGTTCAACTGAATCCTTTCTATTACCACTACGATGCTAAGTATTAAATGCAAAATATAACATCAGGGAGTATTCATAAATGTAATGAAACTCTCAAATACTGATCTCGGAGGAGAACACAAATGTGGCTTGGGAGGCATTTTTATCGACTCGAGCTCCCCTTCTAGCATTTCGACTACTGCATTCATAGATGGACGGTTAGAGGGATACGTTTGTATACACCATAAGCCCACCAAAATCATCTTCCTTGCCAACCCTCTTTTGCCATTATCAATAATCCCATGAACCCCGACTTCTTCTTGTAGCTCAATTTGCTTGTATATCCACTCCGGAAAGTATTGTTCGCTACTGTTCTGTGTTCGACTAAGGAAATTCTTCCTCCGCAGGCCATGTCTAAAACCAGCATCCCGTAGTTATAAACATCTGACTTGTGTGAAACACCTCTGAAATTCCTACAAAATACTTCGGGAGCAATGTATCCAATCGTCCCTCTTGCTTCCAACATGGAAGCCATACTATTTTTTGTGTCACTCATTTTAGCCAGGCCAAAGTCAGAAATCTTTGGGCAGAATTCTTGATCAAGCAGAATGTTGTGAGGCTTAATGTCAAAGTGTAATATTCTTGCATTACACTCTCTGTGTAGATAATCTAGTCCCCTACCATCGCCAACTGCAATATCGACCAGAGTTTCCCGCGGCAATGACTGTGCACTTCCTGCGTGACATAAATACTTCTCGAGTGATCCGTTTGGCATGAACTTATCAACAATAATCATACAATATCTTCGATATCTTCCACCATGAACTTCTCCTTAAGCAGCAGCCTTCAACCTATTTCTTTCAACCAACCGCAAATTACTCATACCGCCACAACAACCAGAATAACCGTGGCCACAACCGCCAGCAATCAACCACGCCTGCCATCCAATATCACTCTACATCTGCCACCTCTTCCTCATCCACCACTGCCACTCCTCGTCCCTTTAAAGGCCGTTGTCAGTGGTGTCGACAAGTTGGCCACGTTATAGCTAACTGTCCATTTTTTAGGAAGCTTTTTCCTAGTATTGCGTTCCCTGCACCACCATCCCGCAACCACCAAAACCCGCCTCAGGCTCATACCGCAACCGCCAGCAACCCCAACCTTAACCCTAACAATCTACTCGATAGCGGGGCCTCACATCATGTCACCCACGACCTTGATACACTCGCGCTTCACTCACCCTATCTCGGTCCCAATAACCTCTTCATAGGCAATGGCTCCTCGTTGGATATTGCTAATATAGGTTCGCTTCGCTTACCCTTCTCGTCTCTTAAATTTCATAACGTTTTACATGTACCCCGAATTTCTCGTAATATTTTATCAATTTCACAGTTGTGTCGTGATAATAATGCGTGTGTAATATTCTCACCCTCTTCGTTTATTGTAAAGGAAATTTCGACGGGAGCGATACTCCACCATGGCCAAGCTAAAGACGGGATTTACGAGTTGAGTCCGCACCAACCGAGCGCCTATTTAACCAAGAAAGGCTCAACTCCTTTTTCGTGGTATCATAAATTAGGACACCCGACTTGTGATGTAATGAAAATTATCAATAAAAATGCAACATTTCCATTTTCTAATTTTTCGTTTTGCAATTCGTGTCACATTAGTAAGAGCACGAAACTACCATTCGCAACCTCGTCATTTACTACTAACGCACCCCTCGAACTAATCTACTCGGATCTTTGGACAAGTCCCGTCTTTTCTCGAGAACATTACAAATATTATGTTATACTAGCTATATTTACAATATGAATAATGTAATTTAGGCTATGAAGATTAATATTATTTACTTGCTTAAATTGTTGATTGTGGAAGATATGGAAGATATGGAAGATATTGTATGATTATTGTTGATAGAACTCATATACGAGAACCCGTTTATTATTTCCTTGAGAACAAAAGCCTAAAAGAGAGACAACATTGACGTGGTTAGTTCTATTAAGAATAACTATAATAGTTGGGTCTCAACCATCACCTTAAGGTTTTGGTTGAGATGGTTCATCTATCTGTTCTACTAATGCTTACAACCTCATTGATGAATTCTTCTCCATTCCCCTTCACATTTTTCAGCTTTTTGACTGCTACAAATCGGCCATCCTGCAGCTTGCCCTTGTAAACTGTACCATAACCTCCTTCACCGAGTTTATGTTTGAATGCATTTGTCATTTCCTTTATATCTGTATATCTTTTTGGGGCAAGAGATCCATAAATTTTTAGAAAGGCCTCCATATTTTGGTTTCCTCTATCTGTTGTAGTCCAAGGAATTGTAAATTTACTATCAATTCTTCTTCTCGCATAGATTACAAGTGCGATCAATATCACTAGCAATGCTGATACACCTGCAATTACTCAAACATAGAACACTAAAATCTCATATCCCACATACAAAACATTGTTCCAAACTTCCAATGCTATGCATGATAACAAGCACATGACCTACTCGAAAGGCTTGTTTGGATAAAAGGGCGGACACAAATAATTACCCTATAAAAGGGTAGCTATAACTCACCTCAACCAAGAGCAAGAAATTATCATTTTCTTAGAAAATGAAGATCTGGCAATTTCATTTTCCCTTGTCTTCTCCCTAGCCCTTTATCTCTATTTTCATTCTCCTTCTTCATAACCATCTCTTTCCTTCTTAATGGTTGTGTCGATTTTTGCCTTCTTTAGTCCTTTAATTGAAAAAAAATCAGTTTTCTTCCTTGATTCTCCCCTTCTTAAAAGACTCGTCTTTAATTTACTCTCCATTTTAGCATAGAAAAGTTTATTTTAGTCATATGTCTTAGTAAAAGAAGGCTTGAATCAAGGATTTAAGAGTAATATTTCAAGAGTATCTTCAAATTGATTATACCTAAATCAATGTTGATAATAGAAAAATGGTTGAACCTTTGATATTTTGGGGGTTTCTACAGCAATCAGAAATTATTGTTGGAAAAAATAGAAATCGGGTGAAATTTTGAATTTTTTGATTGCTAATGAAATCTGCTAAAATCTGAAGTTAGTTCTTCATTACAATTTGGGATCTCTTTTTCCCCTTTAGAAATACTTGTTTTAAGTTCATTTTCTTTATTCTTTTTTCTTTGTTGGGTTGTGAAGTGACTTTCTTTTGATAGAGTTTTCTCTTTAATGCCCTTTTTTTATGTTCGATTCCTGGTTGTTTGAAAACCGTTGATTTTCTTTCACGTTTCTCATCCGCAAGGATGTTATAGGTTGATTTCGATCAACCTAGTTTCCTTTCCTTATCAAAAAAAAAAGAGCAAGAAATTATCTGTAAATGAGAATTTCAGTTTCCCCAACATTTTTCTCTTCTACATTATCTCTTAATAAGATCCTCAATACAAACAAGCCTCAAGAAGCAATCCATATTATGCACAAGATCATAAGATGTTCAAGCGGATATGCTATGAATGTGGTGTGAAACAACCAGTTGAATCTCACTTGACATACGGAGTAACAGACTCAATTACCTGATGCCAAAAGTAGTCGGCGATTGAATCTTTCTGAAAAAAAAAAAAAAAAAAAATTGTCAGTGTTTGAAAATAAACACTATCAGTCTGCAAATTTATAGAATGAATGAATTCCCAAAGTCCTAAATGGAATTTAAACAAAAAACTTGAAATCCGGACACCTGCAGCCTAAATCTGTTATATGTCATACTTTGATATCTGGAACTTCTTTAATAATAACTTAGAAATCTACTTCGGGGTTAAGAGCATAAGCATTGAAAAGTATGTTACCATCCTCTTATGTTTCCCCTCTACCTCTATCTTTTTTACACATCACCTTCTTTTTCATCCAACTCATTTTCCACTATCTTCATCCTCCTCCTTCTCTTCTTCTATTTTTTTTCCTACATCAAAGAGGATCTTCTCTACTTCCTCTTTCATATTTTAAATTTTTTTTTTCTATTGAAAATCAAATAAAATAATGTTACATGCAATATTTTTATTGGGGGGTGGCACAAGGGCCAAGGTAGGACTTCCTCTAAAAATAGAGGAAGTCTTCCTCTTCCTCCTTCAAAGAGGATGATCAATATTGGTTTCACATTGAAGAGGACATCCTCTTAGCACCTTCTCTCATCTAAGAGGATGAGCAATCCTCTTCAATGTGGATGCTCTAAGACAGAAATATAAATGGCAATATAAGTACATAACACGATATTGATTACAGCTTTAGTCTGACATGACCTTGCCTTTCCTGTCGACTTCTGATGGTTTATCAAAGTAAGAAGCTTAATCTTAGGTACTTTTAGTTTATCTTTATGTAAAGACAAGGGATCACGATATACAAATAAGATCCTTAATCCCGTACTATACAGTAACATTGGAGGCTGCGGCGAACCTAGGGGTGTGCACCCTAGATTTCATAAAACTACTGGTAAAGATACCAAAAATAACCTTTCATAGTATAAATAAATTCAATACATGCAATAACTTTAGAGTCACCTTCTCGCTTATTGATGCATCGAAAGCTGTCATTGGGAAGGTCCTGACAACTGCCTGACTCACTGATGCACTGTGAACACTGGTCAGACAAATCCACCATCACTAAGGCAGGGTAATGAACAACTTCACAACCTGGAATTTCTGCTAAAGTATAATCTCTAAAATCATAAACATTGTGATCACTACAATTCGTAAAGCGACGAAGTGTCCCACTCCTATTTCCAGTGACAATATCAAATCTCTTTGGACAATCCCACACTGCTCTACTACCCAAAACTGTAAAACTAACAGAGCTTGATCTTGGAAGCCTAAACTTGTTTTGTATGACATCACATTTGTCATTCAATATAACTGCTACCACATAAAATTCAGATTTTACCAACTGCTACCAAAGTAAAATTTCTTTAAAAAATGCTACCAATATTGTTGGTTCGGATTAAAACTAACTACCAAATCAGGTTAGGAAGCAAATTAAGATGATCTCAGCCATGCATTTAAGATTGTCATCTTAAGTTCTATTTTTTCTTCCTTTAATACCCTTACCCCTTTTTTATGTTTCTAATTCATTCCTTCATCACCCCTCTCATTAATTTTCAATTTCACCAATTTCAATTCTCATTCTCACTCACTCTCTCTTTATTCTATAAATCTAATTCCCATTTCTTATCTCATCTTTATTCCATTACGTCCCCTTAATTTTGGTTCCAAATCCAGATTTTTGACGCAAGTAACCAAACAGAATGTGTGTTATAGTTAGCTAATTTATTTAATACTGCAATTGCATTGTTAGGTAATAGTCAAAGCAAAATGCTAAAAAGATAAGGTAAGTAAACATTCTCAAAAGCAACTTGAGATGTTTTGACATGGAATCATAATAAAGGACGGCAACAATTTTTCGCCTCAATTCTTCTTTGCTTTCTCCACCCCGCATAACAACAGGCAGCTGCTTAACCCCCTTCGCCTCCATTAGATCCCTGGCTGTCACTAAGTTAGTGTCAGGGCAACAGGTCAAAACACCACTTTGGAATGGAACACACTGAGTTCTTTAGATTTGGTGTAAACCATAATCTGAAATTTAGCTGATTTGGGGAAGAAGGGAGTTGAGACAATTCACCTGATTTTTAAAAGCCCCAATTTAATTGGGAAGCAAAATGAAAAGTTTAAGGGATTTTGTTTTGGTTGAATAATTTTAGTGATGAGTGAAGTGAATAAATCAGGGGGATTAAGGCTCTGTTCTTTTCGGCTGAATAGAGGTGAACTGAACTTATTTGAGCTGAAGTGAGCTGAACTGAACAGAAGTTAGCTGAACTGGACTGAACTGAAGTGAAGTAAGCTGAATGGGGCTAAAGTGAGCTTATAGGGGCTGAACTGAAATTGAGAGAGCTGAAATGAGCCGAATTGAACTTAATTAACTAAAAACTTTTATGTGTATTATGAAATAAATGATTTTATAGTTTCATGAGTAATATTTTTCGATTTTCCAATAATTTGGGTGATAAAAAAAATTATACAACACATTATTTTCTAACCTTTTTTTCTCCCTGTTTAAAACAATGTTCATATAATTTTGTAAGTAAATATTATTTGGTGGACTCCGAATATCCGAATACACTTGGGTGTTTATCTCCTATTAGCGATAATAATGCTAGATGTCATATGCCGTAAGTTAACCATGGACATTCAATAGGATTTTTTGAACATTTTAATTATCGACATTTATCTTTGCGAATGAAAGTCAAAATGTCTTTTGGTCAATTGAAGAAAAGGTGGAAGCCGGAAGGTGTTATATAATATGCTTACGATGTCGGAAAAGTATCAAATGTCAATTATCGTTTCCGCTTTCACACTTCATAATTTCATACGATGCATACACTGAGTATTCAAGTCACAGAACATTAACATGCAACAACTGCTCAAGGAAGCACAAATGTAAACATGGATGATAAATATCGTAAGAAGAAAATGACCGAAATGCGAGAAAAAATAGATAAATAAATATGGCGAGCTTGTGGTTATGAGTATATCAACACACATGATGATGATGATTGTGATGACGAGGTCGTAATACCACAAATGGATGAAGATATTTTGCAAAACTAAATTATTTTATTTTTGTTGACTAACTTTGGTTTATACTCCGTATTAACTATCATTCTAATATTAATATTAATACTAGAATAGATCCCGCGCCACTGCGCGGTATATATAGAGGTTTTATTTTTTAGGTTATTATTTAAATCTGCACCTTATTAATATTAATATTTCACTCCATTTTATTTCGATATAAAAAAAATTGAAATGGAAAAATAATCAAAGAGAATTGAGTAAATTTATGAAATATGTAATATTTTTATGAAAACTACTTTTTTACCATAAAACTACGGATTTCATTTTAAAATTTTCTCCAGATTTTTTAATGATTTTTTTTTACGAACCTAATAATAAGTATGTGTTAAGTTATCTTTTTTAAGGTAATCATCATTACATTGTGAAAAATTTACCAACATATATTCTATAGTTTAATATCATTTATATTTTATTATAATGAAAAAAATCATAATTTGAATTTAATTAAAAGATTAGAGTATGATTGTAATTATAATAAAATTATATTTTAAGTAAAAGATAATAATTTATTAAAAAAAAATTTAACTGTTTCCTTATTAAGCTCAATGCATTTTGGAGGGAAAACTAAGAGAATTTTTATTCTCTTAGTAGTAGGGGGATTTGATGAAAATAAGATCAATTTTATTTTTATACAGTTTTAATTTTGTTTTATATCGATTTTATTTTTATACAGCTCAGAGTTTTCTGAAAATAATATCATTTGATGAAAATATAATATTTTTATATAGCTTAGAGTTTTCTGGAAATAATATTATTTGAAGAAAATATAATAGTTTAATGAAATATTAGTATCCTTGTTAAAGAGAATGCACTTAATTACCACTTATATTTAACTTCCTTATTTAGAAGATGCCTTTTAGAGGAAAAATGTTTTAGAAGTCTTATTCTTTTAGTTTTAAGGGGGATTAATATTAATTAATGATAAGGTTGAGCGTAGCTGAACTTAATAGAGCTGAATTTAAGTGAGCTGAACTGGGCTGAAATGGGCTGAGCTGAACTGAAACGAGCTGAAGTGAGCTGTATGAGAGCTGAAATTAAGCCGAAAAGAACATGGCCTAAAAGGGGAATAAGTTTGGGTAATAGGATGATATATGAGTGAGGAGAGTATAAATTCGGGGTCTTATTGTCTTTTCACGTGCAAATAAGAGGTTCGTGCTTATTTGGTAGTTAGTTTTAATCCCAACCAATAATATTTGTAGCAATTTTTAAAGAAATTTTACTTTGGTAACAGTTGGTAAAATCTCAATTATACGCGGTAGCAGTTATCAAAAAAACCCTTCAATATATGAAACATCTGACTGTCACCCACTAGAAAACTCCGGTTATTGGAGAATGAGTTGAGGACATCATACCATGGACCTGAATTGGTTAACCCGATTGTCGGAGTGGGTTCAGTGCAGTTTATCACACAAAGTCCACAACTTGGGTTGAAGCTGGTTGTAAAAGGGTACCCGAGAACACCAAGCGTTGCACAGTGGAACGACGATGGGCAACTAGTTGGTGCTCCTTGGGGGAGTTGTAATAGACAGTAAGACATGAAAATGATAAAAGCAATAGAGATTATTGAAGGCATACTTAGTTGCTGGTTCAAATATCTGGCTAACTACTGTTTGAAGCAAAAGAAATGCAGATTTTTCTGTTAGTCTATTACGAAGTAGAGGAAATAATTGTCCAAAACTCAATTATTAGCCTTGAAATTTTCCAATAAGTCCTAATTACTGCCTTACTGGAGAGAATCCTTTGTCGTTATTAATCTCTGAATCCAAATCAAGTTCATATGTGATTGTCACCGACGACCGTGTACAAGTCAATGGGAAGTCTACTCCAAAAATCTAATGCATTGGCCAATGGATCAATTAATTTGAATGAAAAAATCTAGAGTAAAATCTGACCTGATCAAACCGAAAAGGCTACATCCTATTCCATACGCCACCAACTATTGACAAACGGATCAGGCCGTCTCGAATTCGTATTCATGTCACATGTAAACAGTAAACGGGTCATGAACTCTTCAACCCAAATCCGACCAAATTAAATTTTAGAGTGTCGTGTTCACGTGTTCGTGTCGACTCATTTATATAAATGGGTCATCAAAAACTCAATCTTAACCCGTTAATTTCGTGTCGGGTTTTCCGTTTTCGTGTCATGCCAATATTTGGAAATGTAAATATATTTAAGTGATGGAGAGGATTAGAAAAATTAGGATTAACATAGTAAATAGGTCATTCATGTCGGGTTTGTACTTTCAAAGCTCAACCCAAACTCGGCCCAATTAAATCTTGTGTCGTATTTATGTCGACTCACTCACATAAATGGATCATTAAACTCCAGCACAAACCCGTTAATTTCGTGACGGGTTCGTATCGTATTTTGGATCGTGTCATTGTTTGATGACTCGATATTATACCATGATAGTGGAATTTTTATTTCCACTTAATTTGTTTGACACAGGGTAATTTAGTAATTTGAAAAATTTCTTAAACAAGAATTTGTGATGTTGATTTAACACTTGCAAATTTCTGCTACATTTTTAGAAGAGCAAAAAAAGTTCAACTGAATCCTTTTTATTACCACTCCTCATATCTGATATTCTGATGCTAAGGCTCCGTTTGGCAAAACTAACTGAAAATGTAACTGAAACCTGAAAAGGTAACTGAAAAGGTAGCTGAAAATTAGGAAATGATAAGGTAGCTGATTATATAAAACAATGTTTGGCAAACTAACTGAAAAGGTAACTGATTTTAATGAAATGAGTAAAAGGATAGGATAATTATTTAATAGTATAGATTTAAGGGGTAAAAAGGGAAAATAAAACCAAATCAGGTACCTGAAATCTCAAATGCTACTATAGGTAACTTTTCATTTCAGGTAGCTTATTTGGTTAAATAAACTACTTACCAAACGCGTACACAAAAATAAGGTACCTGGAATTTTGGTCAAATAAGCTACTTTGACCAAATCAGGTACCTGAAATGGCTTGCCAAACGGAGCCTAACTGCTAAGTATTAAATGCAAAATATAACATCAGGGACTCGTAGACCTGGCAAAACCAACCCGACCCGATTGACCCGACCCGAAAAGGCTGACCCGAGACCCGAAAATGACCCGAACTGCCAAACCCGAATGACACCCGAAACCCGAATTGACCCGATCCGACCCGAAAATGTCCCGGACTTTCATGGACCCGTTCAGACCCGA
>JAGPOY010004711.1:0-11680 GCA_018983105.1 Silene uniflora | reverse complement strand
GCATAAATATGACTGTACTCTCGTACGTCACATTTCTCAAACGTGTCCTATAGGTGTGACCTTTAGGGACCAGTTGATCACCGCCATCTGTATGACAGTAACGTCAAACTTATCTAGCAAGCCAACCGTTACTGATAAACGTGGATCAACTGATAATAATACAATAGTATGCCCTTGTGTTCCTCTGAGAGTTTTAATCAAATTATTGCACTAACTGTAGAGGACACCAGCCCCAACAAGTCCATCTTCTCCATGCTTAGTCCATTTTGTAGCTCACTCTTAGCCTTGTACATAAAATGACCCATTTTGTAGTAATTTAGCTCATAAAACCAAATGTTCCTACAAAACATGTCAAATTCCACAAAGAAGACTAAAAGTACAAATGTTAGCTTAAAACACTAAGATAAGTGCAATTAATCAAGTAAAATGAAGCTAACATAGGGGGTTAAAGTATATAAATTACGCACTTATCAATTATAATATAACTCATGTAGTTAGTAGTATTCATCTTGCATTCATGCATAGTCACTAATGACCGAACCTCATTTCTCCAACACTAGATATAGTGTTTAGAGCGGTTTGGGGAGGTTTGATCATAAGTGACCCGAGTTAATTCAAATTAGCTCTATATTCAATCGAAAGCATGCATCACATAGAATAGTTTAGATTGCATTCATTTGTGATATATATCATGTAGAATTGCATTTACTTAGAGCATGCATTCATTCACATCATGCATTGCATTTGTATTTCATCTTCATAAATCAAAAACCCAAAAAATATGTATCTACTTTTCAAATATTCAAAAAAATCCAAAAACATGTATTTTCATTTCAAAATTATAAAAATACAAAAATATGTTCTTTATTTTTCATTAAAACTTTATTACAAAAATCCAAAAATATGTCTTTCATTTTCATTTCCGACTCCTACCTTGTACATTGAGGACAATGTCCGAAATAAAGTGGGGGATGGGAATTTATATTCCAAAAATACATAAAAATTTGTAAAATTTCGAAAAAGCCAAAAACATGTTCTTTCATTTATTAGTGTAGAATTGTATATACTTGTGTGCTATTGTTCTCTTCTCACATAGGTACAACACTTCATTTGAGACATTAGCAATGGAAATATGAAGACCGCTTGGTATGATCGTTCTAATCTATTTTTCCCTTCCATTTCTTTTCACTGTGAGGAGAATGGGCTTATATGTCAAAGAGGATGTTGTGTATTTTGTTGTTGCAGTTTGGTGCCTATGTGTTGTTAGGAGCTTGCATTTGCTTGCATATCACTTTAGTTAGTTGCATTCATATAGGTTGTATAATATGTTAGATTGCATTCATGCACGTTTATTGCTTTCCAAAAAGTTTTTGTATAAGAGTCTATAGCAGGGACACATGCCATCGATGACGTTAAATTTTTTAACGTGTCTCTTCCCTATTGCTAAGCTTGCATCTAGTGATAACCTTGTTAGGGTGTTTACACCACGGGAAGACACGCTTAACGACCTAAGCATTAACCACCTTGTGATACTCTACTTTAAGACTTGAGACTAGACCTAGGAACTAACATGTACCTACTCATATTGTGAGGATAGAGCCTCCATTTGGCCGGCTCATCAAATCGGTCCCGTCTAGGATTGAGTGTGTAGGTCTCCTTGCGTGGTATGTTTTGTCCATATGCATAAGTGTGGCGCTTGTTCCTTGATATCGTAGAGAAACGTTTTTGCACATATTTTCGAAGGCAATATACATATACATGAACCTCACATAGCCATATAGCTTTGTTTATACCCTTGCATCTTAATCCTTTTTGTGAAACCACTTTGAGCCTTGGCCTTTCATTTTGATTAACCAACAAACAAGCTACATCCCAAAAACAACTCACCCTATCGAGTAAGTTGTACTGGTTAGTTATGTTGAACATGGATTGGTTGGATTTTTGATAGCACAAGGGAAATTGAGCTTCATAATACATGAGAGCCTATTTGGCAATGATGTTAATAAAGAGGTTTTTGAAGAAAATGAAATGAAAAACAAAATAGAAAAGAATAAAAAGAAGAAAAGAAAAAGAAAATACTTGATTTATCGCTTTCCAATTTTGAGCAACATCGCTCTTGCACATAAAAAAGAGACAATAAAAAGAGTTGCTAATAAAGGGTTTGATGTTTGCAAATGAGCCTTGATATGTAAAGTTTATGCTTGAGAAGGGTGGTTATTCCACCACATTTTGAAAGAAGATAAAGCTCTTGCAATTAGGACTTGTGTTATGGGAAGATAGGTGGCTACATTACTCGATTTAGCCTCTCATGTCCAAAACGGCATTCGAGCCAATCCCCTTTTACCTTGTCCCAAGCCCCATTACAACCCATGCCTCTTAAATTGTGCATAATATTTCTCATTGCGATTGTAGGATGAAGTACCGCACTAGAATGCGGGCATACCTCGTGAGTCGTAGTAGTTGAGTGATTTGGTTACTTTTTACATAAAATCACCCGTTCTTCATTTGAGCGACGAGCGAAAACCGTGAGAGTTGGTTTCTAGGTCCTACATAGTTGAGAGTCTAAAAGAAGGGTCGAATCTTGTGTGTGTCATGTTAGCCGTAGGGAGTATATCAAGTGTCTTCCCCTTTACCCGCCTAGAATCCGTTTCTTGGCACTTGGGTTACCACTTCATATGCATAGCAATATTTAGGGAGTTGGCACTATGTTGATTTTTGATTGATGCATCCTTTGCTATTTTGTTGTGCTTAATGTTGGATGCATCGCCATTTTGGCAAGCCCAACCTTGCCTTGCAAGAAGGTACTTTACCTTATAAGTATCTTGATGTGAGTTGAAGGGGCGGAGTGAGACCCGCTAATTGTCTCACATCGGATATGCTAGTAGTAGTAGTATAATAAGGGTCATGGTTTTTGTTCACCTCTTTGCTCGGGACGAGCAAAGGTTCGGTTTGGGGATATTTGATGTGACCCAAATATACGCACTTTTACCCCCTTAACGAACCTATTTTCACATGCTTTTACGCACTTATTAGGGTCCTTTCATGCTCTTTAGCTTCCTATTTGCTTTTCTATTGGTTTTGGCTTGCTTGTAGGCGGAGGAGCTAAATCGCGCTTAAATGGAGCATTTCGGAGCTAAGATGACGATATCCAAGGACCTAGCATGTAGAGGAGATGTAACCAAAGGCCTATGTGAAGAATTAGAGCTAAGAAGAGGAGCCCCCATGGCCTAGGAGTCAAGCCGTGCTGATTTCAAATCAGCTTGGGCAAGAGCAGCAGAGGGTCGAGCGACCTCAAGGAAGAACAAGTCGGGACGACCGCAGTGCGACCCGAGCTACCTCTAAACACTTCGCCATGTCCTTGTGCGACACTCCACCTCTACTTAACCTAATCTTGTACTTAGTATAAATACCCTCCTTGTCGTAATTAGGGTTATGCTCAATTAGGCTTTGTTAAGCTTTCTTAAGCCCCCTTTAGATTAGATTAAGAGTAGATTAGAATAGATAAAACTTTAATCATTCAACAATTGTTCTTCAATCTTTCCACAATTAATATTAATCTTTCAACATTCAATCTTTCAATACTTGTTCATTAGATTAGTCTTGAATATCTTGGGTTTATGATTAAAGATTGGTGACAAGTCTTCATCTCTATACAAGCACTACTACAATTTCTGGCTACTAGAACGCCACTTAAAGAACGGTTGATAGCGGAACTGTTCTCTTTCTTATTTTTAGGTCGGCCGCGCATCTATGACTCCCAAACAGAACGGTTCTTTGTTCGAACCGTGCTCATAGATTAACAAAGATAACGGTTCCGTTTGACCAACCGTCTTAATTTATTAAACAAACCGGTTTATATCAAGAACCGTTCTCCTTCAAAAATCAAAAAGCACAATCCCTTTCCTAATCGTTCTATTTGCAAATCCCTAAATTAATTTAATCAAATAGAAAATCGTCGTTTACACTTCTACCCTATTATTGTTTCTTTCAAGCCGCTGAAAATCGTCGTCTCGCCTCTTCTTGTCCGTGCACGCTCATACTTCGGTCACCGACTGGTTATCCATGGTCGTTCGTCGTTCATGGCCGTTGATCGTTGCTGGTGGTAAGAGAATTTTTCACTACAATCGTAGATTATATTATATGTTTAATTCATTCATCGTTGTTGATCGTTGATGCTCGTCTTTCATCGTTGTTGATCGTATAAATTAATGTAGGCTGATTTTAGGGTTTAGTATTTAATTGGTGATGCTAGGGTTTAGTATTTGTGCGGTTGTACCAGACATATTGATAATTTGTTTGTTCATACCGAGTAAGGAGTATAATTTTAGATGGTTTCAGCGGCTTCGTCTTTGAAGCTATGGTGGTTGCGATATAGGGGTTTATTGAATTTGTCACATGAACTATAATTAATGGGTCTAATCCAGATTTTCCAAATGTTATATTCATCAGGCACAACTGTTGTTAGTAAGGGTGTGGTATTGACACACAGTAATTTCATTTGTTCACTGTTCATACCGAGTAATGATTACTTCAGATGAAGAATCTGAGTGTGAAATGAACAATGTTTACTTATGTGTAATTCCTATGTTTTATGTGTTTGGTTTGGCTGTGATTTAGTTTTCTGAATTACAAAGAGGTAGTACTGTTGTTAGTAAGTATAAGGTTACACAATTATGGGTTGTTCCTCCTATTATACTAGTATTGGCTAAGGAGAGTGTAGTTAGTAAGTATGATTTGTCGTCGTTGAAGGAAGTAGGTTCAGGGGCTGCTCCCCTTGGGAAGGAGTTGATGGTTGAGTGTTCAAAGAAAATTCCTCAGGCTAGGATAGTTCAGGTTAGTAAATGTACAGCTACCCTTTTTTCAGTGAGCAACTTTCATTATGTTTGTTAATCAAAAGATAACCAATGTTGTTAATGTGTTTGATCTTTGGCTTCGAAAATTTAGGGTATCTGTCATATTTCTTACTCAAGTTCTTGCCTTGCTCTTCAGCAAATGAAGCAACACCAGAAAGCTTCAAAGAATATGGTCAAGTTGTTGAAGCTTCTGCAGATGGTCTTCCCTTTAGACCGTATGATGCCCAGCTTTATCTCTCCAGTGGAATAGCTAGGTCTTTTTTGAAAACATGTCTCTTCTCTCTTTCTATTTATTTAAAGTATGATTTGCACAAAATGCGTTTGATTTAACAATTACGCCCAAGTGGGTTACATGGGCATGTCGGCTTGATTAGTTGCAAGTCATTGACTGTTGGTGTGCTTGTGTCCTTTTGTGTGCTTATTACAGAACAACGTGATGTTTCAAATTATCCACATCTCAGGAATTTTCTGTTTTAGTTTGCAGTAGAACCCGTCCTTTGATTTTGTGGAGAGTTGAAGTGGTCTTGTTTTTCTCTGTGACATAGTTTTTATATACTTTATTCAGGGAATGGAGGCTGACAGAAGCTCAGCGGAATGCATCACATCCAATCAATGATGTGCCAGGCCAACTCCTCCTATTGCCCGTAATACCCCAACGAATGTCACAGCCTCTTCCTCCCCATGTGGCGCACGTACATCCGGCACTGACACGACCAACTGTGGCATCCCAAGGTCGAACACCCAGACAGGTCACTAATTTTTCTCGTCTTTTTTGGGTATGAAAGGAAGTCAAGGCCAATACTATTATAACGGAGAGGGGGACTGTGAACCTTTGACCTATTGTGTACAAATCCTCACGTTCTTGAAGGCTTAGACCAAAACTGCATCAGTATCTTTTAAATGTTGATTGTTAAATTAGATCGTTGTCATCGTTGTATTGTTGGTTCACAACTTCCTTTCATTTTTTCATTACCTTATTTCATTATTTTTGAACAACTATTCCTGCGTTATGTTCATGCAGTTCTTGTATAGCAATCAAATGGGCATGCTAGTCATGAAACTTCTATACCCGGCAGTGGAGATCAGTTCATAGGACGGAAAGTATTGATTAGGTGGTCTGCTGACAACCATTTCAATGAAGCTATCATTACAAATTACAATTCATCAGATGTATGTTTGCACTGCCCTAGGTTCGGTATTATCAGGGTCTACATCCATTCTTAGTTCTTACTATGTTAATCTTTTTTTTCAGGGACAACATGCTTTAGTGTATGGTATAAATACACCACACCAGTGTTCTGAATGGGATAATATCATGGAGGTGAGCATCATGTCTAAACTCATAATTTTGTTTTAGGTATGCATTCCAGTTAAATTCAAATGGTTAGTCGCTGCAACTTTACTAGGGACTGATAAATGAGCCAATCGGCGTATGCTCATGTTTTTGGCACTTGAGTAATGCAACAAGATTTTTGGGCTTCTAGTGGATTATGATAAAGTTTTATGTCAAATAGAAGTCATTTCTGCTTGTCTTCCTATGAAGTTGTATATCTTTTTTGCCCTTTAATTTCCATCAGCTGAAATGTATAACTTCTGAGGGATCGCATGTACTTTAGACCCGCCATTTTGTTATTCGTTTCGAATGAGAATTGTTAGCTCATATGGTTTGTAACTTTGTAATTTTGTATGCACATCCCTTTTTTTGGGTCAAGGGAGATTGCAACAATTGTGTTTTATTAAACTGAAACTTTGGTGAACTTAGCTGTGTGCAGATTCCTTCTGCAAACATACGATGGGCTAATGAGGAGCATGGATCATCTCGTAGATTGGGCTCTGGAGAGAAGTTCACTTGTGCAGTTGCAGATGCTGGAAGGAAAAATTTGCAGAATGACCTCAGAAAATTGTTAGAAACATGCCAGATGATATCAAACTGCTCCACTCTGACATATTCATGAAGGAGGTACAGATCTCTGCCGACAAAAACTAGACTATGTTTATAAATTAAATGTCTAAGAAGATTATATGTGCAATCTGCTTCATTGCTTCTGTGCTTGTTTCATATAAACCAGGTGGAAAAGGTGGTTTCTGCAAGTAATCCAGACCGTCTGGAGATCGAAAAAGCGTCAAAAATATTTAAGGTATAGTTCCTTCCTTGTGATACGTTCATTTTCATCGCTTTGCTTTTTCTAATCTACGTCTTAGTAATTGCTTTACTTTACACGTCATATATAGCGAATTAACTAAATTTTTGCCTTTCCCTATATATATAGTTCATACTTAATGCCCCCAAAGACATACACGGTTGAGCAAATCGGCGAGGTGCGGAATATTTGGGCTGAATTCACACTCAATTTTCAGCCGAAAAGTAATGGTGGATGAAGACGGTGATTACAATTTCTTGATGTTCAATTATTTTTGCACTTAGATCCTACTAAGTAATGACTATTCAAGGATTTTTATTTATGTTTTGCAAGTATTTTCGATATTTGTAGCCTCTGGGCTCTTATAAACATTAACTTTGTATATTTTTTCAAAGGTTTGTCCTTGTGAATTCAAATAAAATTTGTTGCGTAAAATATGCTTGAGTTTCTGAATTTTATTGCAGGTGTAATTTTTATATGAGTTATACGATTCAATCGTGTAGGGTTTACGATAAAAAAGGAAATATAAAAAAAATGTCGTGATCAAAGAGAACGGTTAATTGTAAAGCCTCTTCTATTTGAAATTAACAAACAGGACGGTTGTATCATTTCCCGTTCTCTTTGGAAAGGTACAACAATGGCGCCAAATACCTTTATCAAAGAGAATGCCTTAACAAAGAGACCGGTCACCATTAGCAGCCGCGCTGTTTGAAATATCAACGAGACCGGTCCTAAATAGCAATCGTTCTCTTTGAAATAACAACGAGAACGGGTTGACTATTTACCAACCGTTCTCTTTTTTCAAAGAGAACGCTTGGCCACAGGACGGTTGGGAGACACGTTGAGAACGGCCCATGACCGTTCTCTTTGAGCGTTATTGTAGTAGTGAAGGATTCTCTTTCATTTATGTTCATCTTCTTTATTGTTGGTATACTTCTTAATCACTTTATTTACTTGTTCATCTTATTTCCAAGTTTACTCTTTTCCTTACTTATTCATCATGTTTGTTCATGCTAAGATGTTTGACACCATTGATTGCATGACCCATATGAGAATGAGTGAGTAGTGACCTTGCTAGGATTAGTAGGGGATTATGGGGAATATCAAAGGGTGAATATAATACATGTTGATGTTGGGAATTGATTTATTGATTAAATTGTTATTATGTCATCTATGTCATATGCATACTATATATTTGATGAAGTGCTTGAATCACAAAACTTGCATGGATTCTCTATGTTTGGCCTACCTTGGTGACGCGAGATTTGCTAGACTACCGTTACACCATTTATTGGAAGGCTCGAAAGGGCCTCGATACATGGGGTTGTGATTGTGCATATAGGACTAGTAGGGAAGTTAGGGTGTACGGGTAATAACTAACCCTTTCCGACCTAAGGGTTGTAAGATCGAAAGCCTCGACCCTATTTCATCGTGACCTCAATCAATCTACCCAATACTTGATTACATGTGTTCCACCATTTGATTACCCATATGAACCCACTCTTCCTAGTTTTCCTTATTACTTTAATCCTTGCCATTTACATACTTGCATTAGTTTAGCTTACAAACTCCTTATAATTGTGACACTTATATAGTTAGGATAGATAAACTAAGAATCCAAAGCTCACCATCCCGTGGATCGACCTCGACTTACTCGCTATCTACTTAGTTTGTGTGTTGAGTATATAAATGTGTTTGATTGCGTGTGACGACTAACCCTACCATCAAAATGGCGTCGTTGCCGGGGACGGTGTTATGTGATTAAATTCTTGCTTGTTTGTCTATTTTAGTTGTGTTTTAACCTTGAGGAACTTGTTCCTCAAGGTCGTTTTTACCGTTTCGAGTTGTTTGCGTTTTATAGTTGCTACTTTCTTTCAAACAACAACAATGATGCAAGGCTTCACACACGAAGTGCCTTGCTATGATGGGTCTTTTGGGTACAATTCCAATGGGTATAGAGGATTTGAGGAGCAAACTCATGCATACTTCCCTCACAACAATGAAAACTCCCACTATTACCCCAATTTTTCATGTCAAAACCCAAATATCCACCCACAACAACAAAACTCACAAAACCAAACCTTCCACAATCATTCACCTAGCCAATTTTACACCCAAAAACATCATGACAACAACCAAAACCCTCATGTGCAAACCTTAGTACTACAAATGCTTCAAAGTCAACAACAATTCTTTGAGCAAGTGCAAAAGGAGAGCAAAGAGAAGGATAGGTTGTTAACTGACCTTGTGGAGTATGAGCAAAGGTTGGAGAATCAATTGGCTCACTTAGAACCTTTCCAAGAGCCTAATGATGAAGAGAATAATGAGGAGGAATAGTTTGAGGGACATTATGAAGCTATCATACATGACCCTTGTGAAGATGAGCTTGAAAGTACCTATGAGTCAACCAACCAATCCACCACTATTTATGGTTGCGAATATGAAAGTGTGGTGTTTGATGAAGAGGATATGAGGTTGAGTAAACCAAATACCCTTAGCCATTGCGAGTATGAGGAATTCACTTTCAAAGCGGATGTTGGATTGGTGGAAAAGGAGTTAAGATGGAAGTATGAAGCTCCTATTTATGACTCATATGGAGAAAGTGATGATGACAAGCCAATGGATGATGAGGATTATGAATCATACAATGATTCATGGAGTAAAAATGACATGTTGAAAGATGAATGGGATTGTGAGATTGCCTTGCTTGAGGAGCCCATTCTTGAGAGGTTTGAGGGTTGGCCTTGTGAAGAGGATGAACACCTTTTCCTTATTGGTTATGAAGACTTCATAGAGCCCACCTTAGAGCATATGGATTTTAATGACGATATTGAAGACCTTCTCAAAGAGGTCATAGTGTCGTCAAAAGAGTACTTGGTGGAGAAACTCAAGGGTGAGGCCATGGATGAAACCACTTGTGAAGATTTGGAATCTACAATCTCTATTCTCAAGCTATTCCATCATCAAGACTATGAGCATTCTCCTCCTTATCTTAAAGGATTGAAGGATTTAAATGTCATCATCATTACTTTTGAAGGAGATGGGAGAGAATGGAAACCTCCCGATGACAAGAATTGCAAGCTTGTTAGGTTTGAGAGCCGGAAGGGCTATGGTGATAAGGCCAATGTGAAGGGGAGAAAGTTGAATAAGAAGCCCCATGTGAAGGATTGGCTCTACTCTATCTTGAGGTGGCCACATTCCTACTTGTGCTTATTTGAGGCCTATTCGCAAGCCTTTGATCGGTTTCTAAGAGCTTTAAGTGGCATGGACCCCACCGATGGGCATCCTTTGTCGATCTAGTTTGATGGACTTCTACCTTAAACCATCATTTGTAATATATTCTTTTCCATGTCTTTAATTCTTGCATGCATTTTAGCGTTTTTGTCTTGGCTCCCCCTTGGATCGTCAAGAGTAATAGACCTCAATTGTGAGGGTGATCCTTGATCGGTTTGGGGAAGCCAAATATTGGGTAGCATAACTTACATTAGTCACTTGATTTTTTTCCATAAGAGAATGAAAGAGAGGGATCTCACCCTTTGATTGAGTTTTTGAAGGAAAGTGATGAAAAGAAGATGATAGGAAACATAAAGAAATGAAGAAAACGGAAAATCCGAGCCTATGCCTAGGCTTGCATATCATTAGAAGAGGTGTGGGACCCAAGCAAGAAGGACCCGAGCAAGTTTGGATGGACCACCACGGGTCAAAGGGTTAAGCAACAAGAGGAAACGGCTTGGACCCATAACAAGAAGTGCTTGGTTGTCTATGAAAATAGGATAGATGGAACGGCGTCGAAAAATCAAGCGATCTAGGCTTTTGAATCACTCCATTAGGAGTCTGGATGAGAAAATGGCGTCCGTTTTACAATCCGAGCTCACCTAAGCAAGCTGATCTTTAGGCCGCTCGACCTCGTGCACAGGTCGCCCGACCTATCCCAAGGTCGCCCGACCTAATCCTAGGTCGCTCGGCCTACAAGAACAAAGTTACAGCATGTTTCAAAATTAGGGCGGGTCAATCCCGAGCCGCCCGGGTTGGTCCCGAGAGCCCGACCTACCTCTTCCTCTACCCGGGTTGGCCCTCAAACCCATCCAATACCTCTTCTAGCTCGTGATACACTACCCCCTCTTCACCCTATCACTCTTCTTCACCCCATTCAAAGGCAAACTCAATCTTCATCTCCCTCACACAAATATCCCTCGAAAACTCCACTCAAATCATTCCCATTGGTGGAAATGGAGGATTGCCCATCATTTACCAAACCAAAAGTGGCCCCTCCGGATCATAATCCACAAAAATCTCTCCTATACCTACCCCTTGTTCATTAGAGCTTCAATATGGGGGTGAAAAAGGCAAGAGACGGTCAATACGGAGGACGACAATGATGATAGGCCAAACAACAATGATAAGAGTGTTGAGGAGAGGATGATGAGAGAAGATGCAAACAAGTGTGGGAATATCCGTATATTGACCCCTTAAATTATAGGACTATAACGAAAATTTACATGTGAAATTTACGGGTCATATACGAAATGCATAAAACGAAAACATAAGATGAGAAATAACCTTTGGTCCGTGCAAATGGCCTAAGATCAGAAACCAACCTAGGTTTCCTCCTAATTGTTGCACCCAAAACCGATTGAGACGATGCCGCGTGTGCTAGAAATGTTCTCCGATTGCCTTGCAATATGG
>JAGPOY010004709.1:0-10101 GCA_018983105.1 Silene uniflora | reverse complement strand
GTGAATTGACTATTTGAAAATTAATGCCCACTTTTTATTTTAAAATTCTTTAATTAATTATTTAAAGTTTATTGATTAAACTTTAACTAATTAACTAATTAAGATAAACGTAAAGAAATGAACTAAAACAAGAGAGAGACGACACACGATATTTGAAGTGGTTCAGCTTCACAAGTCGAAGCCTATGTCCACTATTCTCGATTAATAACTTTAGTACCTTTCTCCGGATTACAAAATTATTAACCCACTCGTACAACTAACTCTAGTTGTAACTCAATTTGAATATCGCTAGATATTCGATTTTCACTATCTTAAGTTACTAAGAAAGTACTTGAATGTTCTTCTAATGTTCACACAACTGAACGAGTAAGAAACAATATGAAGCACTATTATCTTGTAACGATTTTCTTAGAAATAATTGCAATATGAAGAGCATGACTTTTCAAAAACAATTTTAACTTGCAAAAAGAATAATAAACTTAAGAACGTTTGAAAAGATGTTTTGTTCGGTTATTGAAAAGTAGTTTAAATGAATTGTAGCGTGTAGTATTTATAGTAGAGAGGAGATCTAGGTTTTCTTCCAAAAACCCTAGATGTGTCGTATAGATTAAAAAGCAAGAAAGAGATCTATTCTCTTTATTTAATCAATCATATCTTAGTAAAAGATATAGAATAAATATAAAGAGATATAAAGAGATAAGATATCTCTAACAAATATTTATTTAAGATTTTTACCTTAAAACCCTAGATGTTGTGTGGATCTCGTGTAGATTAAGGAAAGAATAAGATTTACCTTTTTCTTATTTTAATCCAACAATATCTTAGATAAAGATATAAAATAAATATAAGGAGATAAAATATCTCTAACAAACATTTACTTAAGATCTTTACCATAAAACCCTAGATTCTATATAGATCACGTATGAAGTATATAGTAAGTAGGAGATCGAATCTTATTGTTTAATCTAGCAATATCTTAGTAGAAGAAATGGAATAAATCTAAATAACCATAAAGACATAGAATATCTTTAATAATAATCTTATATAGATTTACCCTAATCTTTACTTGCACAAGGAGCATCACACGAGTAGGTGACGGCTCATAAGCCCACTACTTCCAACGTGAACCCCTAGTAAGATATTAGGTTAAATAAATTAGGGTTTAGATATGAATGACTTAGAAAACCCTAGATAGCATGACAACTCATAAGTTGTTTTACTAATCAATAGGATAATCACAAACTCATTCGATCTAATTAGGCTCAAACCTCATTCTACTATAAATAAGTTTTTCATTTAAATATTCTTAAGATAAGATTTGGAAAACCATTTTCAAAACAATTTAAAACTCAAGTCGTGCTATTTTGTACTGCAGCTCAATGTTATAACTAAATCACTTATAACATTGAGTCTGGGAGGCAATGTTATAACCAAAACAGATATAACTTTACTTTACCAAAATCATTTCTTTAAATACCGTTATAAGACGATGACCTACGCTATCTAATCTTCCTGGAGATCTTCAATGTAGGTTCATCTCTTCATCGTGATCATAAGCTCTTCATCTTGGAGCTTCTTTATAGACTTGATCGAGTCTTTGCTTGAGTGATCGCCATTCTTTGAAACTTGTTACAGTCAATATGACGCATTAAGATTTCTTCAATGTCATAGCTCAAGCCGCTATGTCATTTGCTTGTACGATGCCTTTGTATGCCTTTGTATGATGCTTCTATGATCCTTCTCAAATCGTCAAGGTTATAGCCAAGATTGTTATAACTCTTCGAGCTTGACTTGTAAACGTCATTCATTCTATTCATATACTAAACAAACGATTACGAGCAAAAGTATATATAACATTAAAACATGTACTTGTCATTATCAAAACTTAATCATATATCCATATGGTCCAACAGGTGGGATAATCAGTCTCGAGAGCCTTGATCAAACCCAACTCCCGATCAGTGACTAAGGCAGAAATATATTCTCCCATACATTTTAGTAGCTCCCCTAATTTCTCCAACATCCAACTATAATCGCGATCATTCTCTGACGGAAGGAGCACCACATCAATTAAGAAGGAAGAACCACAAGGTGTAACACCAACAAGCTCAACAAGAGTAATTTTGTAAACGTTGGTCTTGAACGTCAAGTCGATAAGAACCACATGTGGATAAGAACGGAATAGTTTAACGGATTCCGGATGAGACAAAAAAACATGAGTGAGCTCCTTTGAATCGCGGTCTTTTTCGTGCCCTTTCACATACTTAAAAGCAGTAGCTAGAGCAAACATTTGTTGAGCGGTATTCCGCGTTCCTCTAGTTTCTTTCCGGACCTTGTTCGCCTCACTATATATTTGGGTGCTTGTAGGTTGGGGTTTATCGAGGGTTCTTTGATGAAGAGCATTTTTAATATCTCTCGGGGGAATCGATGCCCGGACTTGTTGCCTCACGAACTCTTTTTCTTCGGCATCCAAACCAGCAAAATGTCTATCCCCGTCTTTGTGCGTTGCTAGCTCGTGGTTGTGATATCCAACATCCTCCGAAGTCAAGATATTCCAAATAATCAAATCATTCCCATTTGGATCTTTAGCGTAGTTCTCCACGGCTCGAATCCGGAACGAGCACTCACACTTACGCGTCCCTTTCTTCTTAGGCTTATCGGGAATATGGGGATTGATCTTTATTTTGCTTCGCCCGTACCTTGAACAACGGAAGTATGCCCCGTGCAACTTGGGTTGGGTACGATTTTTACCCCCACTATTTGAAATTACTAATGAAAACCCGTTATCAAATGCTATTTTCTGATCCCATTTAAACGCTTGATCCCGACTCACAAAGCACGTCACCGTCTCAAGTAGGTAGTTATAATTTACATGGTTTTGACCAAATACCTCAAATGAACCCTGTTAACACGAACAAATTTTAATGATTAGATGCTAAAATATGTAAAACAACCCAAATTTACGAAAAAAAAATAAGTTAAAAAGACGAAAAACTAATAATTAGGGCCATAACCAACGTCAGTCGAGTACAATCAAAGACCGCCACCAAGGCGACCGTGAACAGTACACGGCCCTGTCCAAACTAGGATGACGAATATTTGGGGCCATTTCCTATCAGGCCGTGGTAATTAGGCGGCCAAGCCATATGGCCGTGAACAGTTCACGGCCTTGCCCACATATGGTCGTGAATGCTACGCGGCCGTACCCAACTTTGGCCGTGTATACTAGCCGGCCATCCCTACTCTAGGCCGTGAATAGTACACGGCCTCCCCCTACCTAGGCCGTATCATTTCATTCATATACAACTAATTCGATAAATTCATAATAATACGATTCAAATGAGATATACTAAAATAGTAAATAAATTACTTAACTACTAAATGGACAAATTCATAATAATTCAATTCAAATGACAAATAAAAAAAGTATAAAGAAAGTAGTAAATTAATTACTTACCGATGAATTATTGTTATCGGTTGGTGTAGATTGTTCGTTATTAGTCATAGACAACATGTTTTTTTTTTCCTGGTGGGATGGCCGCCGCCGCTGGGTGGTGGTCGATGTGGTAGTGGCGGTGGTCGTGGAGGTGGGGTGGTGTGGTGGTGGGTTTTGGTAATTGTTTTGGAAAACAAAAGAAGAGAGAAGTTAGAGGGAGAGGGGGAAAGGATAAGAGTGGTAATTTTTTTTGAAAATCGTCGTCGATTCGTTACAAAATGTCGTCGATCTTTCGCAGGACCCTTTATTTTACCACAACTGATGTGTCGAAATGTAAGTGGTGTAACACACACAATGGGACACAAAAATTGGACAGAGGATCCCTACTGTTCATATACTCCCAAGTCCCAATCATATCAGGATAAGGCGAGCACTCTCTCTCTATCTCACAAAGAGATGGAAAAAACCCAAAAAAAAAAGGGTCCTGCGAAAAACTATCTGAAAACCCATGTTGACTCTAATTTTAGTCTTAAACTCAAATTTGCAAACCTCAATAATTCTCCAAACCCGTCTTCTATTGGAATTACTCCTTTCCGACGATAATTAAGCATCAGTTTTGCTAGATTTACTTTTAAGAAAAAATCTCTTGCCTTTGAAACATGTTGTCCGAAATTCTGGGTCTCTCAATCCACCCATTTTTCTTTTTGTTTTTTGAAAAGAAGGGTGGATTTGCAGAATTTATGCAATATTGTCTTCATTTGGTACTTCTATGACCAATGGTTCATCTTTGGAGATCTGCAAGTGGAGATTTGGGTGATCTACTGCCATTATCCAAAGGATTATCTGTGTCTTACTATTGAAGCCTTCTCTCCTCCTCTAGGTCCTGTGTTCGGACTACCAACATTTCCCCTATCATTCAGGGGTGTGTTGTCTCTTTCTCTGATTAAGCCCAAGTTTATTCTCACACCCTTTGTTAGCTATTCTCTTGCTGCCTATATAAGAACTTGTTTAGTGACAGAAGTTATTGCAACTCTCTCCACTCTCCCTTCAAAGTTTATCTTTTAAAGTTAGATCTGATCTTTGTAATAGAGTCTAATTTGAGTTTTAAGAATGCTCTTTTAGGAAATGAACCTCCTTCTCCTGTAACTCTAGTTGATGAGGCTGGACCCTCGAACTTTTTTATGGATGTTCCTTAGAGGGGCCAGCCAGGACCTCAACATTCGAAGATATCCTCTACTCACTTAAAGCATGACGAGGATAGTACCCCATCTCGAAATTTTACTCTTCATGATCTTCCTGAAATAAAAGATGAGATTTTTAAGTTAACTAAATCTTGTTTGGTTGGTCAAATGTTACAAACCTCAACTGACTATAAGTTTTTCATTGCTCATCTTAAAATTGAATGGAATTTTGCTGCTGGTAGTATTGATTTCTTAGACATGGGTAATTAGTGGGTGCTCATTAAATGTGATAATCCTAATGACAAAGAGCGTATTTGGCGTGATAGACCTTGACATGTTCAAGGTAACTTATTTGTCATTAGTCCTTGGAGCCCTATGTTTGATCCGTAGGGTCAAACTTCCCCGCTTTCCAATTGAGCTAGCTAGCTAGCTTTGTTCCAATTTGTAAACTTTTTGAAGCTAATAAAGTTGGCAAACTTATTAAATTAAACATTTGCGCCGAAGAAAAATTTAAAATAAAGTTTGCAAGAGAATGTGTTTCTGTTAAAGTGACTGTCCCGTTAGTCTCGTACGTTGAAACTACTAGTGTCGGAGGTTTAAGTGATGCTTTTGCTGTGTGGTAAGAAGATTTTCCAATTGATTGCTCTTGTTGTGGTTCACCCTCTCATTTGATTGATGTTTGCCCGTTATTGTCCCTCCCCAAAAGGGAAAATAAGATTTTTATTAAAAAAGATCCTAAGTTGCTTGAACTTTCTGGGCCTATTTTGGCCAGAGCCTCTTAGCTTGGGTAGCATCACATGGTATCACGTTGAGACTATAACCCCCCCAAAAGTCGGACCATTTTCTTTGGGTCAAACCGACCCTTGAAGGTGCTACATACTTGGTTTCTCAAACTTGTACTGCAAACATAACGATAATGAACGATTTAAAGCATTAGAGTTTAAGTCATAAACATAAGATAAGATAAAGTACAAAGTCTCAAAGTTACTACATAGTCTTGAAGTGCACAAGGCTACCTCAAATAAGTACAACTACTAATGTGGAGTCTAATAACAAAAGGTAAAGACAACAAGCGATGACGCGTAAGTGAAGACCGCTCCCAAGCCCTCGAGCTACTCTATGTACGCCCACCTGTCAACACTGCTCCCCATATGGGCGGAAATCACAATATGGTTCACCACAAAGATTTTGAAAATAAGGTTAGCTTTAACAATACAAATGTTCTACTAATCATGTTATTACACTAAACATGTGAAGGATGAATGCAATGCTCATGAAGTAGAGTAGTACAAGAAGTATACCAATGCCAACCACCACTACTCCATCTCTACCACAATGATGTCAGGAACATGTCTATGACACTCACAATATCAAGGTACTCGAAACACGTCCGTGGTACCGGGCCCAAAAGCGACTCAGATCCCCTGCCATACGTCTTGCCTCACCCGCACGCGTCCTTCCAAACTGTAGATACCTCGTTTCTACACCTTCTGCGAACCACCCAGTGATGATTGGGCCGCATGTTTGATTACGTGGAACGATTTACGACAGTCCATAAGTTCATCGATAAAGTGATAGCTCAAATACTTGAGTCAACCCCTTGGTCGTCATCTACGCACTGATACGGTCGTTTTGACAGTAATAAGAGTTCATTTGGAGTCCGGGTCAAAAACCGCTTCATTTTCTAAAAACCGTTTAAAATGCCGAGTCGGAACGTTCCGGAATGTTCTAGAACACTCTAGATATTTATTCCTAATCAAAAATCATATCTTTTAGTAATATTTACCGAAATATTGTGTTTGACGGAATAAGGAAGTGTAAATCTACCCTAATTCCTAAATCAAATGCGGAATTCTTTCTTGCGGAGGAGGAAACCGCTGGAGAAAGGACGCAACATCTGCTACGCCTCTTCGAAGGATCGCAATAGTTGCTGCGCCTCTTCTCCGGGCCTATTTTCGCAGTTTCCAGAATATTCTCGAGATTTATTTCTAAATCTGTGTCATTCCAAAACTCTTCACATAATTATAGTATAAATAGAGGCCTTCGGCCTCCATATTATTCACGCGAGTGTCCGCCCTTCTCTTCTCTCTTTGCATTCTAGACTTTGTTCCTACTAACGATGCCTACGTGCTTGATCAATCGACCACGTAAGCTCAGATCTTTCTGAGTACCAGTCACGTTGCATAGACCTACCAATTTGAGCAACTCCACATCAATCAACATAATTAATCTATATTAAATCCTCCTACGAGGGCACCTTCCATGCATATTCGAGTCGAGCAATCACTAAACGATAACTTAGTCAAATCTCGTTTCGTCAAACATGTAAGTCTGAGGGTGTAATCCCTTTCTTTTATTGTATTTTATTTATCGTAACAATCAATGTAAAATCCATGTCGAAAGTATGTTTGAATTAAATCCTTTTAAAACGTTTTTTGACAAAACCGCAAAGATCTGACGTCAAGAAGAATCGCAGCAGCAGCTACGCCTTCTGGAAGGATCGCAGCATCTGCTACGCCTCTTCCAGAGGCTGCTCGCTGCTCTTCTGGTCTTCTTCCTCTTCTTCTTCTTCCTCTTCTTCTTCTTCTTCTTCCTCGGTCTTCTGCTAATTTCTGTCTTTTTTCTATTCTTTCGTTTTCTCGGTCTTCTGCTAATTTCTGTCTTTTTTCTATTCTTTCGTTTTCTTCGACTTTGCTTGCCAATTCGACATGTAAATTGAGTTTTCATAAATCCTTTTCAATCACGAATCCTAATTCGTCCTAAATCCCGAGTAATTCATGCTTGTGGGTTTTCGTCGTTTTAATTCAATTCGAGTCATAGAAATTCGACTTGTTCATGTCGAGGTTCTGTAATTCACCTTTGATATATCTAACCCTAATTCGTCGTTCCTTTCTCTTTTAATTATCCAAGTTTCGATGTTTATAATTCCGACATCGTACATAGTCGTAATTCGCATAAGTCTTGTAACTCACCATGTTTTGTCGCATTTCGGGTTGTTTTCGTTCGTTTACGACTTGCCCAGATGCCTAAAATCAACTAAATCACTTTAACTAGAGTCATACACTAACAATTGATCCCTAAATCAAGCAACGAACAATAACAGACTGCGATTCTGACTTCACAATCAAAACCCAACTCAAGAATAGTCGCAGGAGTTGTTGCGCCTCTTCCAGAGGACGCAGCTGATACTGCGCCTGTTCTGAGGTGGTTTCTGCCTCTGAACTTGTTCTCGCTTTGACGTAGGTTCCTAATTACGTTCTTAATCGACTAATATCTTTATTATCACTTCTAATCAGACCTATTTTCGTACTTTATTCATTTTCTTTTCTTTGATCTTCTAAAACCCGTCTCGAAACGTATTTTTGACATGGATTAATGAAGAGATGTAATTAATGTAATTTTAATTATTGTAATTATTATTGTAATTATTATTCGTTTGTATGTTATCACATGTAAATGACTCTAAATCCCAACTTCGACCCTAATTGTTTGCTAAATTACATGTTAACCGACATAACTAACTCTCACATGCTAGGATTAATCTAATGTTTGTTGCATAGCATGCATACAATCGACGATATATCAAATACAAACGATTTCCTTAATCATTAGTAGAGGCCGCTATCGAGGCGGGCGGGATTAGGTGTTCAGTTGAAGAGCATCCTAATATGTACCCTCACCCCTTACTCCAGTTATCTCTTGACATCTGTGTCCATTGGCATCTCGAGAGTCATTCTAAACATAGAATGCTAAGGGTAACAAGTTCTTAATGTTCATTTCATTACTCTGTGTCTTGACATGGCATAGAGTATTCGAACGGTTCCAATTTCCCATAAAAATTGGTGGCGACTCCACAAATGCAGGCTTATTCAATCTTTCACCGGTTTCAATGCCTCACAAATCGGCAACGGTCCATGACGTGCTTTGGCAAACCAAAGTTCCGTCGATGCAGTGCCGTCGCCTTAAAGCTTTCCAACACCGGTGCGCACGACGCGGGTGGCATGGTCCACAGTTAGGGCTTTACTACCTGTCGACCCACGGGGAAAATTTAAACCTAATTGGGCAGCACCTTTTTCAACCAAATCTATACTTTCAGGGGGTGCGGTTAGAATTACAGACCTAGACGGGAATGAGTTTTCGAACCCTACCAACCTAGACCAACTAAAGAGGTACTACCCTTAGAATAGGATAAAACGCGCCTCGCGTAACACACGTGCCGCTCATGCGACACGAAATAAAAACGCCCCTGGGCTCTTATACTTGTTACATCTCGCTCTTACGTTTTGACATTTTGACATCCTCATATCATCAAATAAATTGAGTTGCATTTTTAGGAGTAAGAAAAAGCACATGCTTATTTTCTAAAGTTCACTACAAGCTCTTGCTTCGAACATTTATTCTTTTACATTTTATTCCGAACAACGTGCAGTGTTTGATTTCATTTTTTCTATATGAATACGTTGCCAGTCCTTTACAGGACACAACCTGCTCTCTTTAAATGTAAATAGAAGGACATTTGCTTCGCATTTGAAATTCGACAAGAATAAAATAAAGAAATATAAAGAAAGTTTCTTAACTAGATCATTTTATTCATTATCTCTCCTAAATAATAATAATGCGTCAAATACATATAAAATAAAGTGCTGAAAAAAAAATAATACTACGACATAATATAAAGACTAAGGCTACTCTTCCATTTTCCCTTTGCCTTTGTCATTTTTGTCACATTTCTTGTCCCGACCTCAAGCAGGACGCTCTTGCGTTACTTCTGACCTAATCACCAATGGTCTTTCTCGAGGTCTAGCCTTTCCATTTCGATCCACCACCATTTTCTCGACAGGAGCATTCCCTGGTTTCTTCTTGGGACGGACGACCCGATATCCGGCCTCCTCTTCCTCCTCAGTCAAGTATTTCTGGTTCTCTCCTTCACCACTTAACGGATCTTATAATCCACGGGCTCATGCTTTCTTAGCTTCTCGCGCTCTTTGGAGGTGCCAACCTTTGTCCACTGCAAGTACGAATCGGACACCCATAACGAGCCAATGGGAACGGGAATGAACCACATGTTCCTTTGGGCCCAACAAATCGCCGATTCTCGACAAGACTCTGAAGTATGTGCCAAAGCAGTTTGCGGAACGGTATCAAGCTTCGGGATCTTCTGCTTTAGGCCCACTTGCCTCATCAGCCTCTCCGGGAAAGTGTAAACCATGAACTTCAAGCTAGGAACGCGAATCGATCGCATCGGATCCAAAGATGACACTCCAGTGAGGACTCTAATATGCCACCATGGCACGATCCATCTAATCAAGGGTCCACCTTCTCTTTTCAACTTGTTCTCCAATAGTTGCACACTCGAGTAACGTCCACCATGTATAGCCTCGTCCTCATCGCAATCGATCGGGCATGATATCCAATCATATCCACTGGGGGCTCGATCAATCGTAATCTCTCCATGAGCCATATCTGCGCAAATAAAAGGAGACG
>JAGPOY010004707.1:0-11682 GCA_018983105.1 Silene uniflora | reverse complement strand
AGAAATCTTTCAAGTCTTATAGCGTCAGTAATAGCAACCTTAGTTGTGTTTTGTGTTTAATATTCCGTAGAAAATTTGTTAGTGTGAGTGTGTGACTTGTATACATCAAATAGAGAAGAACAAAGGGAGTAAAATGGAGGACAGGAGGTAGGCGCATTAATTACATAGGGTTATTGTGGTCATGCGCTGAAAGATTCCCGTGTCCTAGTTCATTTGCCCCGTGAAAATATGGGCACCCTATTATTATCTCTCATTTTATTATTATCTCTCATTTTTGCTAGAGTACAACTTAAGTAGCTTTTGCTTGTGTTTCTAACATGTTGGTTGTTTGCCATTTGTAAGGCGGTAAGGCCTAGTAGGACATTCCAAGGTCGATCTCGTTTGTTCGGATTGAAACAATCTGAACTGAATAAGCCTAGTTTAACTATTAAGTTCAAAACAATAAGGTTCAAAACACATGAGATTGATCAATTTTCTTTGCTTTTCGTTTTAAATTTAGCTAATTTTAATACGATAGCTACAGAAGTACTCTGAGGATGCTAGATTGCCGATAATACTCCTTAATTCTTATATATCCAATTCATGGGTAACATCTACCTTTAGGAGGTCAAACTTGGGAAAGTTTGACCGTAAATTCCGAAAAAACAATGAAACTTTAAACAACGAAACTAACATACGGTTAACATTTCGAAGGCTTTCTCCCGTCTTACTAAGGTCGCCTATTGTAATCCCTGAGCGATACAGATTATTACATAATACAGGCATACAGGTACGTTATGACTTATGACCTAGAAAGTCTATAGGCCAAATTTATATAATCCAGAGTACTCTCTAAATAAACGCAGAATAAAGGTGCAAAACATTTCGCACAAGGAAATAAATAGTGATGATTCGATCGAAAGGAGACACAATTAACCGATTCAAGGTACATTTTATAACATTATTGATCATCGATGTCCTACGTTGTATTTCAAAGAAAAAAAGGTCGAGCTTATGTTTGTAAGATAATGTTAGGTGTATGGCAGAGTTAATAAGACTATATACAACACTGAAGTAAATATTTCCATCATCTTACTCTCTTTCATCATTTTTCTCCTTTTTTCACCATCATCAAATTTCACTCATTTGTTTTCTACAACAATGAAATATTCATCTACAAAAAAAGACTTGTTTCTACAAATGAAGAAAAAAACATGACAAGTGTTGCCTTCTCATTGGATACCAAACAAAAAATATCATTTAAAAAAGAGGGTGGACCACAAAAATGGCTCCCTTTTCTTCATCAAATGTCTTCAACTTTGTGAATTGCTTCATCTTCAACTTCCTCATATTCATTGTTGTACAAAAAATAATCATCATCTTTTACAATTTTTCCATCATCTTCTAAATGTTGAAGACCATTGTACATAGTCTAAGGACAGTGCCCTACAATATAAGGGAGTATTGTGTTGATAAGTGTTGATTGGTAGGGAATATGAAAAGGAAGTGAAATGAAAACTTTTAAGGCAAACCAATCTGGCAATGTATCCTTATTCATGTGCGTTCGATAAAACAACACAAATTTTGGGTGTGAATTTAAAGCCAAAGCAACCCCATCTCAAGCTTAGGTAGCCTTTCAATAGGAAAAAAGCTCATCATTCTTGTTTCTTACCACTCATTAACTTTGTTTTCTTCCTTTTTTCTTACTTCTTGTTTAGTTTCTTATATAAAGATTTCTTCAATTTACCTATGTGGTATCGGAGTTAAATCAATTTATGTTCACAAATTTGCAATACATACATTATTGTATATTTGTATATGTACCATGCAAGTTTGACTTATATATTGGATCGACGCCTTCACATATTGTCGAGTTTTCAAATTAAATACTCACAACGATGAAATATACTCTCTTCTGGTTAATAATTATAACCATATGCTAAGAACGATAATTTGTATGAGTAAATATTTAGTCTTATAGCTCGTCTAAAAATAAAGCTGTCCAATGTGGTGGTGGCTCAGTTGGTGAGATCTGGTCCAACTCCTCACATTAGGGCTCTATTTTATGACCCAACTAGCATGGGCACAATCCGACCCAGGCCAGACCAAAGTTTCACGTACCAGGTTGTCATTAAAAAAAAAAACCTATCTGGGAATCCATACAACACGCCTCGGCCCTCCATGTGGTGGGGCTCAAACCACAGTTCTGCGGCCAATTTCAAAGCTCGCCCGACTCGCACCAACTTGGCCTAGTGTCGAGGTTTATGTAAAAGGTAGGACGAACTACGTTAATCTTTATTTATTTCAATAACGGGAAATTTGGATGGATGAAACAAAAGTAAAATGTCATACGAATTATACCTATTTGAGTAGATACTCTAGTTTAACACAAATTCTCATTTGTGATGGGCATATCCGTCGCAAGCTTGCGACGGGTCAAGTAATACTCATGTGATGTAGAAATATTTAGGGAGTATCAATCTAGTATTATCTATCTCACATGAGTAATACTTGACCCATCACAAGCTTGTAACGGTCACAAGGGAAACTATTGCTAGTTTAAAGAGAGGCCGACGAGAGGAAGAGCCTATTAAATTCCTTAATACTTTAAATAATGAGGCTACAATGCAATTACTGCTACCTTGCAATAAGACCACGCATCGGCCATTATCACTTCCTGCTGTATACAAGCTCATTTTCTAGTGAGAGAGAATCTCATCATTTTTGCCAGCTATACATTTCAAGGATTAGCTTTCCTCTACTCCAAAGCTGTCCATTTTTTATTCATTTTTTTTAGAATTATACTGGTTTAATAAGTTATACTCCTATTTACCATAATTAAAAATAATATTTCTCCGTATATTTTAACATAAACTTATCCATATCTTCTACAAAGTATATTTCCCCCATTATGGTAAATATTGTCTATATAATTGTATGTAAAGCATATAGGCAATATTACCATACTGGTTTAATAAGTTATACTCTTATTTACCATAATTAAAAATAATATTTCTCCGTATATTTTAACATAAACTTATCCATATCTTCTACAAAGTATATTTCCCGTTAAGCATAAATGTCCATTATGGTAAATATTGTCTATATAATTGTATGTAAAGCATATAGGCAATATTACCATACTGGACATATACGCTTAACATTTTCTACACTAATAATTTATTATCATAAAACGGTATGTCGGTAAGATTGGTTAATAAAACCTTAAACTTATACTTTCGATTACTATTGAATTAAAAAAAAAATTGTTTAATTATCCATATATTTCTGGTAGACTGGATTATGCCAAAAATTTATGTTATGGTGGTAGGAATTAGTAGGGGTTCGTTCACTTTGTTATTTGGGGAAAAAAGAATGTAAAACATGAAAGAATTACAAAATAATATCTTGCCAAATCAGAAAATTATGATACAAAGAAATTAATACGGAGTAATAATAATCATAATTGGGGAAATGTTTGAAATTTGGCTCCCAAAATATAACAAAAAACAAAAAAACTTAAAAAAATTATATATCAAACTCCAACAGTGTCACAAATCATTACGTTATTCCTAGTGAATAAAAGATTCTTTACAATGAGGGTGAATGTAGCTCTTTCGTTTTATTTGATCGAAATCATATGTGTGAAGATGAATTCAACTGAACTGAATTGAATGAAACTGGCCTGAATTGAAATAATAATTAATTTGTGAAGAGAAAAATATAATTGAACTGAACTGAACTGAACTGAACTGAATAGAGTGAAATTGAACTAAAATAAACTAAAATTAAATTTAAAAGAACAGAGCATTACAAAACCGTCTTACACAAGACGAACAGTATATTTTATTATATTTTGATATTATTTTTCTAATTTCCTTCCTTATTTACACACCCATCCCCCGAAATCTAATCCATTCAACCTCCTCCTCCTCCCTTTCTCTCTCTATACATACCTTCTCCAATATTCTCCTTCAAATATAAATTCTCCCATTTTTTCATTACCATTTCATATCATAAATAAATGTGGCATTTCTAGATAAATAATTACATTATTTTTGATTAATCAAATTAATCATCAATTTTTTTAACAATGTCTACTTCTTCTTCATCATCTTCATCTTATTCATCAACTTCTTCAACCTCTCCTTCTCATCTCCCTTCTTCAGACAAGAAGCATTGGTGGTTAAGTACCAAAAAGGTCTTTTTTTCTCATTTTTTTCAATTTTTATTCATCTGGGCATCTCTAATTTTGCATTTTCTATAATGGGTATCTTTCAAAAGCAATTTTTTCTGTCAAATTTGATGTTAATTTAGTTTGATTTTGATAAATAAATTTGTAATTTTTATGTAATTCTCTCATGTTTGATTTAAATTCCTTAGAAAGATTAAATCTTTATATTCGGGGAATAATAACGTCAAAGAGGAAACGTATTCTAACACTCATTATCGATAATTTAACTTTTTTCGAGTGGTAGAGTATATTTCCGAATGACATTATGATCGCTTTTTAAAATGGATATTAATAAATTTGTGATTATTATTACAGATGGTAGACAAATATGTAAGAGAAGCAAGAACAATGATCTCAACTCGGGAACAAAGTGACATCAACTCAGCACTGAGTTTACTCGACTCGGCACTGAGTCTATCACCGCGTCATGAACTCGCTCTTGAGCTCAAAGCACGTGCTCTTCTCTACACTAGAAGATACAAGCACGTGGCAGACATGTTGCAAGATTACATTCCGAGTTATAAAATGGCTTACTCGGATGACTCGTCCGGGTCATCTTCTGATAACTCGTCCCGAGAACGAGTTAAGTTGTTGGGCTCGCCTTCTCAGAATAATAACTCGGAGGTTGACTCACCGAGTTCTGATTATTCTAAATTTAGATGTTTCTCTATTTCCGATTTGAAGAAGAAATTGATTTCGGGTTTTTACAAGAACTTTGATAAAGAAGGCCAATGGAGGTAATTATTCTATTTTTATCGTGTTATAATGTGAAACCGTCTTCTATATATTATTGATAGTAGAATAACATGTTTAATTATAATTATTTTTGAAATTAGATTCCAATTTACATGTTTAATTAACCCAAAGTTGAAAACTTTGTCTTTATTAAAATTTAATTAATGATGCTTAATTTGCTTTTACCGAAAGGAAGCATGATCTTGTGCATTACGCTAGGTACAACATGTCCACTCTTCGATTTTCTACAAAAATTCCCATTTCCCAAAAAATAATTTCAAAAAAATAACATACGGAGTATAAAAAAATTTCTTATGGAATGGCATTATACGGCTGACCAAATCGATTTAATTAAATATCAGACGATGTTACATGTGAATACGAGATGGTCTGTTTGGCTCGCTGTCGAAACCGTCTTGATTAGGTGATAATAAGCTTGTGAGTTTGAGTTAATTATTGAGTTTACCAAATGTTTCAACTAGTATTAAAATGGTTTGGTCAAATAGGTTGGTTAACAAGGCGAGGTTGTTAATATAATTACGCGCTTTATAATTATAATTGTAAATGTCAATCTGTCGATGTGGGACAACTGGCAGTCATATTAATTGTAACAATTAATAGCATAACAAACAAGTTTGCAACATTTAATTATTAATACAAATTTATGTGACAATACCTAACACTTATTTATAGCATTAACTATTTTCATGAATTATGTGATATATGGTTGGTAACATGAACTCCAAAGTTTAATCGGTTCTAAGTGCCGTCTTAACTTGAGACGGTTTTGAATAAGAATTCGTGAAGTTTTAAATACATTGTGTTTGAAACAAAAGTTGATGTAATTTGGTGTGTAATTTTCAGGTATTTGGTGTTAGGACAAGCATGTTGTCATCTAGGATTAATGGAGGATGCAATGGTGTTGCTTCAACATGGGAAACGGTTAGCCTCGGCGGCATTTCGCCGAGAAAGTATATGTTGGTCAGACGATAGCTTCTCATTTGCTATCGACTCTGAGCCCGCGTTGTCGGAGTTGGTGGTAAATCATCACCAGCCGCTTACGGAGGCTGAGTCAATTGCCCATTTGATAGCTCACATTAAGCTCCTCCTTCGCCGTCGTGGGGCTGCATTGGCTGCCCTAGATGCTGGCTTATACGCTGAGTCCGTTCGTCATTTTTCGAAGATTTTAGAGGGCCGTCGTGCGGCCCCACAGGCATTCTTAGCTGAATGTTATCTTCACCGGTCGGCTGCTTATAAATTGGGTGGTCGCCTTGCTGAGTCTATTGCTGACTTGAACCGAACCTTGGCTTTAGAGCCGAATTCTACCGTTGCCTTGCATGAACGAGCGGGTTTGTTTGAATTGATTGGTTGTATCACTGATGCGGTTCACGACCTTGAGCATGTGAAGTTGTTATACAATTCCATTTTAAGAGATCGTAAACCGCCTGGTCCAGCATGGAAACCGAGGTGTGTTACGTACAGGGAGGTCCCGGGGAAACTTGTTACTTTGGGTTCGAAAATTAACCAATTGAAGCAGAGGATTGCAATGGGTGACACCGGTAAAAATGTCGATTACTATTCTTTGATCGGGCTAAGGAGGGGTTGTTCAAAGTCGGAGTTGGAGCGGGCTCATTTACTGCTGGTTTTGAAGCATAAACCGGAAAAGTCGATCACTTTCTTAGACCGGTGTGAATTTGCTGATGAAAATGATTATGATTTGGCCAAGGACAGGGCTCGAATGTCTGCAGTTTTGCTGTATAGGCTTATACAAAAGGGTTATACTAGTTTACTTGGCTCCATTGCCCAAGATGAGGCGGCCGAGAAGGAGCGCAAGAAGGCAGAATTGAGCCTACAAGAGGCCCAACACCAACACCAGCTTGATATGCAAAAACAAAGGGCTCAATTGCCTCAATTTGAGGAAGTCGTTCCCCAGCCAATTCCTGTGCCGAAGGCCAATGTTAAACCGAAGTTCAGGGCTAGTATTGAAAACAGTAGCAAGAACAAAAGCGTCAGCAATAATAAGGATGATAATAATGCAGGATCATTCCCTTTCCAAGGGGTTTTCTGTCGGGATTTAGCTGTTGTCGGAAGCTTGTTATCCCAAGCCGGGTTTAACCGGCCAGTTTCAGTCAAGTATGAAGCATTAAGTTGCTAAGTAACACTAAAGAGGATGCGGTACAAAATACACGGGAGCGGGCGGTGTCGCAAAATAAATGAAATTGTTGGGGAGCTATTAAAATGGAGTGGTATGAAATCAAATTATTTGTGGTATTCAATGTAGGGGCAAAAATGGAAAATGGTGAAATATTGTTGGGGGAGTAATTAAATTAAATCATAAAATCTCTAGATTAAGAGAGCCGGTTAGTTGGAAGATAATGTGATTAATTTTGGATGTTACTTTAATTTTATGTACATAAAAAAGGGATGATATGAATTGAAGGACTGCCGGAAAATTTTGGTACCTTTTGATGATTAGATGCACATAAATTGTTTTATTACGCCGATTCTGATTTTAGACAGTCTTAATTTAAGACGGTTATTATAACCGATTTAAATAAAGACGGTCTTAAATTATTTTTATTTAGTACAATATTTAAAGGTCCTTTGTACAATAAGTTAGTAGTTTATTTTCACCATTTTAGTAATATTAATGAAATTCAAGGAGTAGTACAACATTTTCCTACTTTTGAACTATCTCTTAATTAACTCTACATTTTGTGGTCCTTTTTGTACTAGTAACAAATAATGTTAACAATATTTACATCTACCAAAAGTACCAACTCATAACCATATCTATTTAACTTGCACTCTTTAACAAAAATTTAAAAGTCGGGAATTCATGAATTTCGTTATATATCCATATCAAATTTATATCGAGTACAATTGATTTGGATACCTACTTAATCTGTCAGTTCTATATGAGACGGATGTTAGTTGATTTACATAAAAAAGTGTATTATGTTGCTAATAAACTTGGCATATCAATTTATAATTTAAAGTGTTAGGTTGCTAAAGAAACATAGACGGCCAGGCCATATGTTGTAAATTGTAATCCTTTATCCGTCAGTTCTATATGAGACGGTTTTATATATGAGACAAGTAATGTCCAACCATAAGGTATGCTACAATCCAAAATTTATTAGGTAAAATGTGGGTGGAATTAATGAATTTTTGTTATTTAAAAGGAAATTTTATGAATAAATGCACTACTTTTAAATTCATCTTTCATTTGTTTTTATTTGCTTTTTGACAAATTTTTCTAGTTGAATGTCATTTAATGTCTTTCAGTTAAGAAACTTTACTCATGAAATCTGACATTCCAAAAATTACATTTATTATTATTTGATTATTTCAACCAATTTTTTTAGGAGCTTTGGATTCTACAAATTTTAAGAAAAACAGTAAATATAAATTTGAATTTTGGCGGGTAATGATAGAGGATTATTTTAATTATTTGAAAGGAATATAATAATATTTTATAGAATATAATTGAGTAATTTAGGTGAATTATTATTAAAAAAAGGAAGGTACAGAAGGTGAGTGTGTTTTGTAAGGTTACTTGAAAAAGAAAGGTAGTGTGCCTGTGCAGTCCTGGCTGGCTGATAACAACAAAGGATGGGTCTAATCACTCTCTCATTTGCCTTTTCTATTCATTTTTCATTTCATTATTCTTGTTTTTTTAGCATGACTAGGCAATGGCCAATTCTTATTTTTGTTGTACAAATATTCGTCTCAGACCATAAGACGAGTCATATACATACCAAATTACTCCCTCTCATCCAAACCAAAGGTTACATTTGACTTTATTACGCATGCCGAGACGCGTTTTGCAACGTGAATATCTTTAGTTACGCATTATTAAAAATTATAAAAACTTGATATTCTTATAGCATTCATTTCGATAAATCAAATCTTACATGACTATGTTTTCTCTTATATATTAAGAATAATACCAAAAATTCTCCACAACTATGAATAGTATCAAAAAGTCAAATGTAACCTTTGGTTTGGATGGGAGGGAGTACATGACAAGCTGTTTAAGAAATGTCAAAAGTCCTGTCTCCATTAGGACAATGTGCTATTATCTGACCCATTTTAAGATTTTAGACGAATACTTTGTCTTTAGCTAGACTTACTGTTGTTATGCCGTGATACGTCAATGAGTAAATCTCGAGTATACATGATAGCGTACAAATCACGTATACTAGTATACCTTCTTTTTCATTAGGTGACGAGCTTGGAATATGAGTAAATCTCGAGTATACATTGTTCTTATTGAAGGTTAAATATGAATCCTTAATAATTTCCCTCAAGTTTAAATGCGAGCTTGATTATTCTTGTTTTGTCTATTAATGGTTGAGACAATCTCTTTTATATACGAGCAAAAATATGTTATTTGTTAGAATTGATATCTTAAGTTATAAAAATCAGTAAACTTAATGAAATAATATGTCCAATATTTACCATTTACATCAACTAACATTAATTTAGCGGATTTTAATACTCCCTCCTATTCACTATAATTGTCCCATTGTTTGAATATATGAGTGATGTATTTTAATACAATGGGACAATTATAGTGAATAGGAGGGAGTATACTAGAAGTACTATTAACTACTCAAAGTACAATCTTGAATTTTTGATTGGGGTGTTGAACAGAAGAATGATATAGCCATATAGGTGCTGGCTTTTGACTCATTTGTCAAAGTTGGACCCAACGATTAATATTGCTCAATGGTTGATCATTGGGTGATATTTTCTAATTGCAACCATTTCACAAATTTTATAAATCTAGGTAGATAAGATAAAAAGTAAAATGCATAGAGAATCACAAATAACTTGTCGTTATCCTCCATGTAGGTTTTATTTCACCCATTATAAGCTTGTGAAGGATATCGGTCGTCACAAATTAATGAGACGCCATATGTAACATTTTGTTAAATTCATTGTATTTTATTGCTATTAGACTACGAATCGGTTTTGCCACACAAATTTACGACAAATTAATATGGTTTTTCAATGTAATATTTGAAGCCGGGTTATTATGAATAAATTTCCGTTTAAATGATTGAGCTTAAGAGTTGTGATACGCACCTATTCCATAATTTTATATTATCTTAAAGTATATTTTTATCGAATGTAAACAAATAATACGGAGGAGTAAACATCGGCCCTTTGTGAAGTGTGGAATTTAATTTTGAGATAGATTCCTATATCTTGTTTATTTTGTTTTAGATGGAGTGTGATTCTTCTTGAAGAACTCAGTGCATGAACAAGTATGAGATAACATGTTATAGTGTGTGTGCGCTCTAGTATCTTCTGCTCATTTTGGTTCTTTAATTTGCTGTGGTCCTTAGATTCTCACAGGTTTTGGATGCCTTCTTTCATTTCATTATGGGCATCCCATTCTGATGTAAAAATGGGTGTATAAACATTGCATTTACTAATGACACTACAATACTACATGCATGGTTTCCTAGAAAAAGAGTCGCTAGAGTATCACAAATTCTTGTTGCGAAACTCATACCCGTACTCGTTCCATCGTTCATGGCACACGGATGGATACAAATAAATTACCAAAACCATATATGTCCTAACGGGTGAAATGCTTAACCTGTATCTTTTCCATTTACCCATTAACGCTACATGATAATTTTAGTTGTTTGAATAATGAATTGATTTGTTAAGTAAGTTTAATCATAATGAATTTCCAAAAAAGATATTATTTCATCTCAAATTAAGATTCTCATCAATAAGTACCCTTTTGAAGTTAATTTAAATTCTTATAAGTTCAATTAGTTGAAAATCCATTAAGTTCAGTTTACTGCAATTTAACAATTTTCAGTCAAAAAGAACAAATTCTTTAATAGGATAAATGATAAGAAAACTAAAACGACAATATTATCAAATGCCTTAAAAATGAGCAATACGAAAATAATACTTCCTCCATTCCAATGAATTCTATACATTTCACTTTTTTGGCACTATTCAGAAGTCGAATCAATCTTCGATACAACTTTTATTATATAGCATAAAAGATAGTGATGTGAGATCTTGTTTAAATTGTCTTAACGAGTACATTGTGAATATCAAGTTTTTATAATTTTTATCCATATGTAACTTAAGATATTAACAAAAGAAAACGGATATTGACAAACGTGAATAAAACAAATGTATAGAATTGATTGGAATGGAGGAAGTATCTAATTAAATTATTCTTTACCTCCCTTAAATTAAGGAAGTGTCCTACACTCCTACCGTTTATAAGTTAGAAATACAAGTGATTTGGTCTTTATTTCTCATATTCTTTTCCCAATTGAGGTAGCCAACATGGCAAGTAACTGCATTTCAAGAAAGTCCACTGCTCATTTTCACATTTGTTTTTACTCGACTTTTTACCCCTTTTCCCATTCATTTTCGATAAAATCCACTACCCCGTGATCGTGTCTCTTTTTCTATGAATAACAGTAGAAAGTATTCGTACTATACGTACAAACTAGTTTTAATCTCGTGCAAAAATGCACGGATCGTAATAAGATATGTTATCATTGAATACATAAGCATATAAATGAGTGTGATTAAACCTCAATATCGTGACAGTATAAATATAAATAAATAAATAAATAGTTGAAGATTCAAGGTGCATATAATTTAATTTGTGAATCATTACCATTCGATGTAGAGTATGTTACAAAGTGTGTAACTAATCTAAAACGTTACAAATTCTCGAAAAT
>JAGPOY010004705.1:0-11683 GCA_018983105.1 Silene uniflora | reverse complement strand
GTTTGTGTTTGGCTCTTGTTGCTGCTTCTTTCAAGGCTGGAAAATGACTCCTGGGACCCTTCTAACGTCCTTATTTGAGGTGAGGACCAGCATGAAAATAAGGAGCTGTTTTGACAGGAACAACACTAACTCTACTGGAACAGAAGCTGGAGCTCTGGGTCTGCTTGTTCTGGTACGGACTTAGACCTTGTTCTGGTAGGCTGGCTTGTGGTATTGTTTGACCCCTTGGCCCCTGCATCAAGTTTGGTGTGGATGGTCCATATATAGTAAGTGGGAGTTTGGTGTGGATTGGAGGAAGTACACAAAGAAATCTCTGTATTATGACAATCTATATAAGCAGTATTATTTTCAATAATAACACCTTGGTATTATATGTATTCTATATTTTTGATTGATTTGTGGGATATATAAAATACCCAAGTTACTCGGTAGGAAAATTGTCTGTTGGTCATATTTTCTTTAATATATATATTTAGCTTTTTTAGTCAGTCTCGTATCTAGCATTAGCTCATCCATTCATGTTAGTTTAACGATGTGTAAATTTAGACAAATCGATTACTCTAAATTTTCCATAATCTACAAATGTGATTATCCCTTTAAACTTTGTTATGTCGAGTGAGAAATCGATTTCGTAAATATGTTGTTTCAATAACCAATAATCAGTTAATTAAAATGTGATTATCCCTTTAAACTTGGTGGAAAATATATGCAAGCGTAGTTAGTGTTCTACTGTTAAAATATGTTTATTATATCTTAACATAGTTACTATATTTAATTAGTATATTTAATTTCTATTTATTATAGTGGAAATTAAGAGGTGTTTACATCATACTAAAATACGTATTGTTAATTCACAATTAATATATCTTTTAATTTTATTTCTTTTATATCTTTTATTTATACACATAATTTATTCAATAAAAACAACAGCCAATGAAATCGCTTCAAAACAATAGCCAATCAAAACGCTCAAAAACATCCTCTTTTAAGTATATAGATACATAGATAGATACTTTATAATGAAAATCAACATATATAAATAGATAAGTTATTAATTTAAAATACTAGATGTAGGTATGCCTTTCTTTACCGTTGTCAAAAAAAAAAAAAAAAAAAAAATTGTTGGGCCTTATGTTATTGGGTTAGTCTTACCTTAATTTAGGTCTTATAGAACAATTAGTGTTTTTGATAGGATTTTTTTTGTTCTAAGTTTTGTTTGGTTGTTTAGCTTGGTAACCATTTTGGTTCCCTTGTAGAATTGGATGGATCGGTGTGTAATTATTCCAATTTTTAATGAGAGGATCCGAAACTTTCTGCAAAAAAATAACTCATAAATTTTTTAATATATTTTTCTATGCTAATCCCTCCATTCAACTCCACTTTGCACTATTCATTTTATCACGTTTGCCAACGCGGTTTTTGCGCGGTAGATATCTTTAGCTACGTATTTGCGGAAATTATAAAAGTTAGATATTTTCAAAGTACTTCTAAAGACGAATCAAACAAGATCCCACATGAATATATTTACACTTATGTATCGAGAGAAAATTGAACTTGAACGCTTACTCGTGAATAGTGTGCAAAAAAGAAATGTACAAAGTGGAGTTGAATGGAGGGAGTATATCTTAAAATTACGACGAAATAAATACTCCGTAGGAGACAAATTCACTACTCCTGCCATTAATATTAAGTTCAATCGATTAGTTAGCTAATTGTTCATATGTGTTTTCTTTTGTTGTTAATATTGTTACTTTCATTACATTCGTTATTAATACGTACTTCGTATCATAAAAAAATATATTAATGATAAATTCATGACTTATGCAACTTTAAAGTTGTTTCGGTCTTATATTAAAACTTAGAAACTTTACAACAAATTCACACTTTATTTGAAAGTTCGGTGGGTTCAAAATCAATGTGGATGCAAGTACGAAAGAGGGCGCGGGAATGGGTATCGTGGTTGCGTGTAGAGATGAGGATGGCCGTATTGTGTGGAGCTGGGCTAATAGGCGTAGGGTGGAGTTTGAACCCAGATTGGCGGAGGCGGAGGCTTTGCTGGTTGGCGTGCGTTGGGCGTCGAGAATGCAGATGCGAGATATCCAAATGGAAGGAGATTGTAAAGAGGTGATTGACGGGCTGAAGACATACAAAGCTGGGCGAAGCGACTTCGATGTGGTTATTAGAGAAAATTCGTTCTTTATATTTTAGTTTTAATTCGGTTTCTTTTTCTTTTGCTAGTAGAAACAATAACCGTATTGCCCACGATTTAGGACATTTTTGTTTGATAGGGAGCATCATTTTCTTCGACACTTCGACTTTTCCTAGTCGTTTTGTTGAGTTGGCCACTGTTGATTTATATTAAGGTTCTTAATCCCTTTTTTTGGGATTCTCAGAAAAAAAAAAAAAAAGTTCTGAAACTATACCACCGATACTGGTCTCTTTCACGCGCTCGTCGAAGAGGAACACTTGGGTACAATGGTTGTCGGAGGCCATGCGATCAAAGTTAGCCAAAGACTAAATCTTCAATACAACTTCTAATATATAACATAAAAGATAGTCATGTGAGATCTTGTTTAAATCGTCTCACCGAGTGAATTTACGAATATCAAACTTTTGTACTCCTAATTTTTAGTAACATGTAACTAAAGATATGGACAAATGAAAACGTACTTGACATATGATCATCATTAAGCATGTAATATAAAAGTCAACGACAAACCATAATTATACGTGCTTAATACAAACATTATACATTAATAATTATAAATTACAAAAGTACAATTCAGACAATTAATTAATTTGATTCCCATTTTTTAGTACAAAAAAAGAATGCATCAATGACAGCTTCAATATAACATGCAAGCCAGAAAATTATTATGAACTTTGTTAAGAAAAATATTAAAAGAATCTATTCGACTTAAATAATTTGCCAACATATATGGGGTTTCCTCCCTCTTACATTCATTAGCTGTAAATATGGAAATAATTGTACTTGTTTGGGACAATATATGAACAATAAGTGTGACAAGAATCGATCATAACCAATGGCGGATCCAGAAAGCTTTATTTCCGGTGTCCCCTTGAAATATTTGAAGTGTATCATCAACAAAACTTACATATCCTTGATGTTCTCTTGACTATATCACTCAAATTTAATTCAAAAATTTATATACGTAAAATTCGTACAAAAAATTAATTTCCGAGGCAGGGGAGAAGGGAAGGGGTTTAAGTTCGGAATGAGATCACCTATAGCAACATGAGGTCATGCCTTCGTTAGGCTTTGACTCGTCGTTAACAAGGCTTACTCTCTTCAAAGATAATTGAGCTTTGTAGGAGTCGGAGTTGAGGACTTTTCTGCTGACGGTTGTGTATATCTCTTTGATCACCATCTCGAAAGCTGTCTTGACGTTAGTTGAGTCTTTGGCCGATGTCTCCATGAAGAAAAGTCCGTGTTCTTCTGCTAGGCTTTTGCCTTGGTCGACAGTAACGGCCCTGATATCGTCCAAATCGTACTTATTCCCCACAAGCATTTTTGCCACGGTTGTATCAGAATGAGCTGCGCAATGATCAAAATTGATTTTTAAGTAACAAATTATCACAAGAAACGGCCTCAGAGGTCATGAAATCGAGCCATTTACTAACTATTGTCCAGTAATGATATCCATGGTGTAATCTATACAAGTGAAAGAGAGACGAGACAACGAGGAATAATCAATGCTGAAGGCACTGCTACGCCTAAATTGAGAACAATCACAAAAGCATCTTTATTAATAGTACTTCATGAGGGTCCTCGTCACTTTCCTTTATTTCGCTACCATCATGTGGTTTAGTCGGGATTTGAGCTTGATAGAATGTAAAGGACAACAAAGACCTCCAAAGTCCCAAGTCCCAAGTTTCAACACTACTGTATTTTCAAGAGCTCGAATGAGCCTTATGATCAAAATATATCAACCTCGGATCTAAATGCTTAGGTATAGTAGGTCAGGTGGACTCCCCGCCTTTATCCTTGGGGCTTTCCCCCTCACTGCCCTCCCGGTTCCGGGAACTGAGATCAATCTAAGAAGGTAACGGTTAAAATCTTGATTAAGCCGGAGTGTCTTAGACCCTCGCCGGTCTTGTGGAAGGCTTGTCTAATAGGGCTTTCATTGAAATTTCTAGTATATAAACCAAAGCAATGGAACTATAGAAAAGTTGATGTTGTCCAAAGATCAATAGGTCGACATGAGCTTTTGTTCAATTCCGCACAAAGCGTTTCCCACTCGAACACAATGTAACATCAGTGTGTACATTGTACATACGACATAATCATAATCAATCTATTACAAAGTACTTTCTCCGATACTTTTGATTCTTTACGCTTATTTCTTTTTAAGATGGAACATTTTAAACAAACTTAATGAATTGGAGGAAGTACGATTTTTCCAAATAATCAATCACATTTTGCTGAATGCTAAGGTTCAAAAACAAAAGGCAATCCAACATGAAACATTATTCATTCCACATCTAATGAACAAGGTCCTAGTAGTAGAAGACATGTCAACTCATACCGAAAAATCAGATGCCAACTAGTTTAGCCGATGAGTGATCACTTTCGGCTTTCCAACAACTAAAGATATCTACTTTGCTTTTGTCCCAAATTAATAAAGAAAATCCACCATAGATGATAGATAGCAACTTGCAACTAATTCCTGCAAACAATTTCTGCCTCCTAAAACTTTAATGTGAAGACATGAGAGGCGCGTACGTAGCCATAAATGATCATTCCTACGGAGTAAGTTTTAGCCAATTGTATCCACATTTCTAAGAACAAAATTTCACTAATACACCACATTAATCAACCAAAAAACAAAACAAAATCATGCATAGATAATTTTGATTTTTACCTATATTATCGCAATATTTGCATTTTTCAATGAGCTGCATAAGCTATTACAAGGTTTACCGCACACGATTTTATACGAGAACCACCACCCTTAATTCAGAAGTCTCCCTTAATACGGATGTAAGGGTAAAACCATGAAACGGATCCAATCACATTTACTTAACACTAATTGATGCTCATTCTTAAACCTACGATTATTTTTTGGCTATATGATACTGACAGGATTTGAACCAAGGTCATGAATACTGCATCTCATGACTTTATACAGTTTACAGCTAAGCTACTTGACATAGTAACATATGCACCCAGCACCTACGATTATATGAATTAGTTTAGATCCGTTTCACGCTTACAGCTATTTCAGTTAATAATTTGAACCTAAAATTATGTACTAAACTTCCTCACAAAAATTAGAAACAATATTTTCGCCACTAGACCTCAAATCCTGGATCCGCCACTAAAAACTTTACGACAAAACGAAAAACCGAAAGAAAAACTTACTGTTAAGTTCTTCAAGCCAACGGGTAATGCTATCAAAAGTAGTACCACGAGTAATATCATAAACAATAAGAGCACCAACAGCACCTCTATAATAAGCAGAAGTAACTGCTCGAAACCGCTCTTGTCCAGCAGTATCCCATATCTGAGCTCTCACTTCTTTACCATCAAGTTCAATACTTTGTGTTTGGAATTCAACACCGATTGTCGCTTTCGAATGGAGATTGAATTCATTTCTTGAGTATCGAGACAGTAAGTTTGATTTACCGACACCCGAATCGCCTATGATCACTATTTTGAAGAGGTATTCCTCTGCTTCATCATCTGAAGACATGGGTAAAAAAACAGAGGAAAAAAACAGGGGAAAACAGGGGAATTAAACAGAGGAATTGTAGGATTTTGGAGGGAATTAAGGGAGATTTGGGGAATTGGGTATTGGAAAGTGAGGGATTTGGGGAATTGGGTTTGTGTTAGATTTTGTTGACTATGAGTTTTGAGGGAGAAAAATGGAAGAAAATGAGAGAAAGTTGGAAGGTGTGGAGAAAGAGTTATGATGTAAATTAGTGTATGAGAAAGGTGATCATGGACACCAATTAGTTTTGGAGGAAAAGTGAATGAATGATGGAGAGCAACAAATACTCCCAAGTCCCACCCATGTTTGTGGGAAATAAATCGGGTTGTGTCGGGTTTGTGTTCGTGTTAATTTAAAACGGGTTAATATTTCATTAACCTGAACATGATCTAGCTATATAAATAAATCATTTATCGTGTTTTTGAGATGTGTCGCTGATTGTCACCTTTAATACAGTAAGACTAGACAAATGACTCGTGTAGCTCATTAAACCTCTAAAATTAATATTTGTGGTTTTACTTTTAAAAGAAATGTATATTGCAATTTCCAATTGATGATCCTCATTCATTTAAGGCTGTGATTCAACAATCATTATGTACTAAAATGAAAATTGATTTCCACTCGTCGTCGGGCCCGTTTAAATCGTCTAATAACAAGTTCAAAAGATTCTGGTATCAAACTAATTGGAGTCTAATTTAGTAGCTGAATGTCCAAATTCAAATATAATGAGTTTTTGTATTATATGGGACAAAGTGTACAACGGGTCAAATACTACCCTAGATGAGACAAGAGTTTTGACATTTCTTAGGCATTTTGTTTTTTTTTCTTATCCATTTATTCGACCCATTTTTTTGTTTAATATGAATATGTCCTTAAAACAGAATTTATAATTAAAATGGCATTGATCGAGTTGTTCAATTTTAACAGAAATGGTTGATCATAATAATCAAGTGATCCTACAAAAGAAAAATACAATTACAAGACAAAGTGTTTGGTGGCTTTAATGTTTGGCCCATATCATCTTCGAAGACAGTTGATAATTGATATGCAACAAGATCCGTCGGTAGTCAACACCCAACTTGGCGTACTTGATTTGTTTTATAAACTGGATCCAACGCTTTTGTCGGTCTTTCATGGTTTGGGAACTCGAACCAGTGGTGGAGCGAGCGGACCTAGGCGACATTGTCGACTCTTATTACCCTAGCAACTAATCGACTTTACGAACAGTCGAACATCAACATCAAGTCATCAATATATGAAATTTTTAACTTGGAAGCCTATATATTTTTAGATGAATAGTTTTGATCTAAGTATTTTGTCGGTCATTGGTCCTATGAAGAGCAGCTAAAGAAGTAATGCAACAACAAAAATAGCACATATTTAACGGGCTTGAAATATGAAGAAACTTAGGAGTTAGGATCACTACGATTTGGGCTTCTACATCAATGAAAACAATTTATGGGCCTTTGGATAATATTGATGAAGAGTTCAAAGAAGGGTATGATTAGAGATGGCAATTCGGTCACTCAGGTCATAGTACATGATGAATCGAGTAAGCTTGCCCTTTGGATCGAGTCATGTCGGTCATTATAGCGCTTAAAGTTAATTAGGTAACAATGCATGCCGGCAGAGGTTGCTAGTAGCCGCATAGTCCACTCTCTTCCCCTATATTGCCACAACTTTACGACGACACATCTACTCGTCCAAGTGTCCAACACCCCACATCACCATAACATCTCGTCAATTCTACTCCGTATTTGCTATTACTCAACGACTACCTTAACTTTTACCACCACCCATATGATTCGGTACTCTTCCAACTATAAGCAAGCCTCCTTCGGTCGTTTACAAACGACTTTTTGAGTAATCTTGAGTGGAAATGGCTTGGAAAACCACACTTCGTACTAAAGTGAAACTCTCGATTTCTTTTAGGAAATGACTAGGACATGAGTCTATTTTTTCCTAATAATTTAACTTCGAATCGAATATGATCCAAAAATGTATTATACTCCAAAATGTCAGCAACGTGCAAATACAGTTGGAGACGGCAGTTGATCAAAGGATTCTTGAGAATCTCTTGGAAAAAGACAATAAAGCCACATATTTGTATCAATCATGAATAATAAAGGTCCAATACTTAATTCAAACGGGTACAACTACTTGATCAACCATTCAGCCCCAGTAACCCCAAACATGGGAACAAGAGTTACGAGTTACGACGTCGACGAACATATAAACAATCAAAATATGACATTTTACTGTGTAATAATGCAAAGAGGATTACTTACCTCTACCAACCTAAACAATATCCACTACAGTCTACAGGTGAACAAATGCAGGCTTGAATCGGACATGAATTGACTTCCAGGGCCATGGACAAGCGGAGGATTTGACAAGGGTTGGCCGTTATACTCAAGCAAGAGAAAGGAAAGACGCATTAGAGGGCAAAAAGGAATCATTAGTAGCCAGCATAGACAATAATCATAAGTCATAAGACTCAACAATCACCAACTAGCACTTATCTTCATCCTGGGAGGTGAGTGTAAGCTTACTCGAGGAGCCCTTAACGAGGTTAACCGGGTACTTACGTGCGTTAAGCTCGAGTTTCCTAAGGGCAGCCTGGCCCAGATCAACCCCACAAATATCAGAAAGCCTTACAAGGTAAAGTAGTACATCTGAGAGTTCCTCTCCTAAATGCTGCTTCTCTTCATCACTCCATCCTGGCAATCCTCTCGGCACCTCCCCTTTCCACTGAAAAATCTCCGATAATTCTCCCACTTCTCCGACCTGGCAAATGTTCAATGGAAAAATAAGTTATGGACAATAGAATTATTAAAGACTTCATTACATGTAACACATACAGTCCCGCATGACAGTGAGGCATGATGTTGGCAGTCGGTAGTCCAAAATCCAAATAGCTAACTAGTATAATGGTTTGTTTTCCAAGGCGAAGAAATATAACATAATCAAAGTCGTAAATTTAGTCACAATAAACTCACTCATGCGAGTCATGAATGCCAACATTACTTCGTGCAATCAAATCAACGAACGACATTAACTCATTGTCGAATGCATGCAACCTTTTTTCTGAACTGAAAAGGCAAAGACGCTATTTTTGAAAGACTCGTAATGAAAATCATAAAATTGCATTGACACTTCACATGATAACTTGATAAGAAACACAAATGTTTCAACGAGTCAGCTTCCTATATTCCATCGTAATCCAAATCCCAAAAACAGCAAAACCTTTACAATAAAGCAAGACACCATAGTTCATACTCTCTGCACCTCACTCATTTGTTTACATTTTTTGTTCCTTGTGAAGAGTAGTTTAATTGAAGGTAAACAAATGATTGAGACGGAAAGAGTATTTCATATGATCAATTGACAATAAAGTTGACATCTTTATAGGCAAAATGGAAGTATCTTTCACTCAAACATCTCTACAGGTAAAAGAATAGTGCAGTGGGACTAAGAGTTGAGTGCTTTTACACCCTACCCACACATATTTTCTCAACAATCATAGTGTGTATGACTGTATGAAACATAAACTAGCTGGGATCCTGAGAATATAGTACCAACTTAACATCCACAACTAGTAGCGGAACCAGGATTTGTCATTGAGGGGCGAAAATGTTAGGGAGAGCGGTTTGCTAGTGGATTAAGGTAATCTAAAAGAAAAAATCAGAACTTTAACTAAAAATCTCAATTTTTCCAATGTTCGGCATGGACGAACACACATGCTAGCCCCCATAGTTCCACCACTATCGACAATACTTAAAACCTAAATTTCATGATGGATCTATAGTCATCAAAGCTTATATCCAAATTCATCTACATTCAATTCATATTACTCAAAGGCCATTAATCACATGCATAAGATAATCAGAAATTTATTTCAACTAATGAAACAAACAAACATAACCCGTTGCGCACCAAAGGTAGCGGTTGTGGACTTGTGGTTCCCTCGTCATCCAAAAAAATTAGGGATTAACAAATTTTCATGATTTTCAAAGAGGGTTGCAACAAAAAGGTGTAAACTTTACAAAATCAACCACAAAATAAAACAACTAACCATTGAATATCAATAATAAAACAATATCACTAATGTATGACATGCACAAAAATATATTCCTTCTGTCCCAACCATTTTTTTTATTTTTTTATTCTTTGTGAGCGATATTTCAATTAAAGGTAAGCAAATGATCGAGACAGACGGAGTATTAACGGACTTGTAAAAGATTATACCATGGCCAAAAGAAGATTCCTAGGGCTATGATATTGATCCCAATCTCTTTCTTTAGCAAAATCAGCCAATCTTGTCTTTAAATCTTCAAGAGTAACACTTGTTTTTCCTTCACTACCCTCCATTGTTATTGACTTATTGTTAACAAAATCAACTCCAGATGTTTGTTTATGGATAAGGTGAAGAGTGTTTTCTTGTTTTCAAATGGTTTTTCACCTGGAAAGTGGTGCTCTGGGGAACTGTATATCACCCATTCATAGAATGTACAACCAGTTGTATATGGTTGTACGACGTAGAATCCGAGCTTTTTAATAAAGGATCCGAGCTTTATGTTAGAGAATTTGAGTTTTATTAGAAATTATTAAACTTATTCATTTACACATTAAAAACATGAACTTTAAATTAGCTCATACAAAATACATACAAACTCGGGTTCTTATACCTGATTCTATCATGCTTATGGTACAACCAGAGGTATAATCTGATTTATTTTATAGTGATGGTAAATTGTAAGGCCAACGAACAAATTTGAGAGGCCTAAATCATTTAGAGTTTTAGACCGACAAATGAAAAAGCCGATCTGACTCTAGTTTTCGTTGAATTTTCTATTCTACTCTAACAAATTTGAGAGGCCTAAAATCATATAGACCGACAAATGTACAGTTAAACCACGCAAGTCTTTAAAGTTGAGAAAACGTTGAGCCTAAATTTTACGAGCATGTTTGGCCGAGATTGTTAAAAACGAGTTTTTATTTAATTTCTTAAAAGCGGTTTCTAAGAATCAGAAACATCAAATTGTTGTTTCTGTTTCTATGGGCAATTATTTGAGTTTTTTAGAAACTATTTTTAACTTTTAAATATAGGATGTGTTTAGCCAAAAAGTGTTTTTGAGTCCAAAAACACTTTGAAAAGTTAGACCAAACACACACATTTACTAAGGCTTTTTGATTGCCAGACTGTAAGATTTTCTAAATATAATAGAAAGCGGTCATTGTTTTTCCTGAATTGAATACAAATCCAGACCGAAAAAACCAATTTTTTGCGTTTCTAAAACCGTTCCATCACGGGTTTTAAAATCGATTCCGTGTTATGGTCACCCAAGTTGTTTTTGAGGGTCACCCAAGTTGTTGATACAACTTACAAGTGTTTAAACAAGCAACATGGTGAGAAGGAAAACAAGAAGAAATTTCCACAAAAAGCCCATAATTGAGTGACCCATTTTTAATAGTCAACGAGATTACCAGAAGACATACGTCGTTGACCGGGACATACACTCAATTACTCATTCTTGAAGTAGGTGAGTCGTCGCCTAGACAAATCTTTGACGTCTTTCACAAAATAGAGTAATAGACCTTTTCAAAAAAAAAAAAAAAAAAAAATTCTACGATTTACCCTCGAGTTTTTTGGTTTTCTATGGTGTATCCCTACTTTTTTGAAGTTGTATGGTGTACCCCTAAACTCTATACTAATGTTTATACCATAACCTTATTTATTATCTTTGATATGTTAGTTCTTAATTTATCTATTAGATCATTTATTTACCATCCCCCTAGTACTAAGAGAATAAGTCTATCTAAAAATTTTCCCTCCAAACCACCTATGCTTAAATAAGGAAACAACTAGATTTATGATGTTAGAATCTCTTCATTTCAATAAGGAAATAAATAATACTTCGTAAATAAAGTTATACCATATATGTGGTTAT